>VMDO01036826.1:0-14820 GCA_007922755.1 Pedetes capensis
CCTGGCAAACAATGTAAGTAGGACTTAGGACTTTATCCTTTCCTTTGAATTTGGGAGTTTAACCACAGGCCATAACAATGTATAGTCTATCTTTATGCAAATAGATTTAAGAGGCAATGTACCTGAAGGGCTGTTTTATGGCATTATTTGGTTTTATATCTTTGCAATCAACACTATGCAGCTAACATGGCCATGTAAATTCATGAGAGATTTTTCTATTGCAACTCAAGCAAGGTCACCTGCTTTTGAAGATCAGATTAAGATAAAAGTGATACTTTTCTACAATGGTACTGAAAACAATGAGTGCAGCCTGTTTTCTTAATCGGTTGATCCCATCTTTGAAAATCTCCCTTTTTTTTTGCAAGTTTGAATTTCTAACGCTCATTCTAATGAAGAATTTTGAATGACCTCTGCTACTAGCTATTCAAAGTCATTTTCTTTTACAGAAGGTTCACTTTTTCAGAATGCGCTTTGCTTCCAATGGCCATGATTAGCTCTTTTGGGCACGACATTTATGTGTGAATTTGAGTATGCATCTTATATGTTGTAATATATCTTTAGGATACATTCTAGTACATGTACTGCAGAATTAACTTGTGACATTTTTAAAAATCAACTGCCCAACATGAATTTATTTTTGTATCTTCTTTTTAGGAACATAACCTGCTTTATCTCCCTTCTTTACTTTTTTCAAAATGCCAACTTTCTTAAATATATACAAAGTGCAGTTTATATTCACTTGAACATATGCTTTGTTTTGTACCTATGTAATGTGTTCATGCTAATTTACCTATTCAAGGCATGACTTGATCTAGCTGCTGTATCTGGATAGCTATTTAACACAGAACAAAAACTAATTGACCCAGAAATTGCCTTCAACATACCACCTTGGCATCTTATGCTATCTGATCTTGGAAACTAACCAGAGTGGGGTCTGTTTCATCCTTGGATGGGAGATTGTGTTGTAGGCTTGAGAGAATGACCTGGCAGCCCACACCCAAAACAATCAGCCATTATAAACCCTATGAATAACAGAGAAGCACTGACAATAGTGCCCAGTGTGGCACACTGTCCAATCATGTTTCATGTTGTCCATAGGGTCACTATGAGTTGATCCAACTTGATGGCACCTAAAAACAGCAACAACAAACCCAGAAATCAATCTCATGACTTTCTCCCTATTATCTTGGAGTTTTACACACTGAAACACTCATGTATTATTCCACACTATAATAGTTCCACTAGGAACCATGCCGAGCACTTTATGGATTTTCCAGTTCTTTCTCAACATCCTTATGCCTAAATGTTACTGGGCAGCAGCAGCTTCTTCAAGGTCCTTGGTCTCATTGATAAAGGAATTTATAAGAAGACCTGAGGCAGGACAGAAAGACAAAAATTTAAGGGACTTCAGAAGAAAAGGTCTTTCACCCTGTGATTTGATATGAGTCTTTTCAGCCAAGAATTCCAGCACAATCAGAAGGAAGAAAACTCCTGTGAGAACTGCCTGCATAGATTCCTGCACCTCCCTAGGAATCTCACTAAGCCAATTACAATTAGCAGGCCTAGGTAATATCCAAGCAACAAAACGGTCATAAGAACTTCCTCCAATCTAGGCATTTTAACGTATGCTCTTTTTCCTATCTGTAAATCAATGTAATACACCTGCAGGACCCTGTTGAGTAATATACCTTCAAAAGCCCCAGAATCATATGTATATCAATTGTGAGGACACCTAGGCACACCGCTCCCTCTCTCTGTGACAACACTTCACTCCGAAGCATGTACTATCCCTTACCTTTACCTAATAAACTCCACAACTGCTCCACTTTCTCTGACACTCCCTGAAATTCATTTTTGTGATGGAACAAGGGCCCAGCTTTCCCTGAGTGAAGACCATGGAAAGGGGAACTCCTCAGGGCAGGCGGTGACTCTCGGCCGCAGAGTCTTTCCCTGCTGCTGACAGACCCAAAAGGAACTTTGAGGAAATTTTATCAAAGAAGAGAGCTGTATGAAGTAAATTAATCTTGCAACTTAATTTTCCACTCTACAATGTTTGAGCTCTTTCTGGTACTTGGCAACATCTCTGGTTCAAGATATAAATATTTCAGAAACGCTCATCATCTCTTCTACTGATGGAAACATGAATTGGTCCCAGATTTGCAAATGCTTTAATAAACATAGGCTGGGGACATAGGCTGATGTTGGGAGAAGGGGAGATGGAAAGTCAAAGGAAGAGAAAGAGTTACACTTTCTGAGACAAGAGTTCAGAAAGTGGGCAGGTTCAGCAGTGCAGGTCTATGGACTAGTTGCATCTGCACCTCTGAGTTAAAGGTCAGGAAGCTATAGGTCCAGCAAGGAGGAGGTGGGCAGCTACGAACCTCTGCACAGAACTGCAGACATCTCCTAGGGACTGTTCTCTGAGGTGGGACCCACTTTGGGGTTTTAGGTCCCTATCTCATTAAGGAGACAGATAATCCTTCCCTCATTTTGCTTTTGCCTTCAGGTGCATCTCCTCTCTCTCTCTCTCTCTCTCTCCCTCCCTCCCTCCCTGGTTTAGGTTGGCCTCCTTGGGCTGTGAAACACGTTTTTCTCTTTATCAAAAGAAAGGATCTGCCACAAATCAGAATCCCCTTTCCCAGCCCAGACATGGAGGCGAATGTGCCCTACTAGTTGTCTTCATATGTAAACGAGCTACTAGTTACAGACCAGTCCATTTGTAAAGGTAATATAGGTTACAGACCAGCTCATTTGTAAGAAGGGGATTGTCCTCCAGCAATCCTTCCATTTCCTAAAGGATATCATCTACCAAGGAAGTACTGACACTTTATCTCAAAGGAGGCTCTCATGGATATTCATGTCTCAAAATATGCCTGGGAAGCAGATGCCTTCAGAGGGTTCTATTATTTCCTTTCTTCCTGCCTTGCAACTCCTACCATAAATATTATTACTTTCCCCTTGTTACCCCTGAGGAAACCGAGGAAGAGGATATCTAAGTTGCTTGCTAAAGTCTACACACATAGAATGTGGCAGAGATAAAATTCAAAGCCAAGGCAGGGTCCTCATTATTGTATCAAGAATCATCACCTAACTTCAAGAGCATCTCTCCCTCAAGTATTCTGTACAAAACAAAAACAAAGTAAAATGTAGAGTACAGAAAATAGGAGAAAATTAAAAACTTTTAGGTGTTTTTTTAAAACCAATTCTAAATAAATTCAGTAGAAATTGTACTAATGCTGATAGGGCCCCTTAAAGAGAGTGAAAAAAAAAAGTACTCGCTTTGTTATCAGAAATGCTAAGATTAAATTTTCATCTCATCTTTCAATAATTGTATGAGAAAGTGAAGGCAAAGCACTATATCTCTTTGAGAGTTAGCTAATAAGAAAAATGATGCTCATTTATTTTCATCTATATCACAGGGGAGTTATGAGGCAATAAACATATAAACTCAGGGTAAAGTATAAATCATAATATAAATATAAAGAATTATATGTGAGAAAAATTGTCCCTTTAAAAATAATTTCTAAAAGTTTAAGCCACTATTCATATAAATAATTATAGAAAAGTACAGAGATTTAAAGAAGTGTGTATGCACCACCAAGAATTAACTATATTTATGTTTTGTCATTTTTTGGAAAGAGTTTAGAAATAAAATAGAAGCCTTGTTTTGCTAAGTCAAAGTTCATTTTCCCACCTTCCTACTCTTAGGCAGCCACTGTGATGAATTTGGTAACTATCCAATCAGACCACTTTTCATATTTTACTGAAAATTTATGTGTCTGTACATGATGTGTGTGGTTACTTTGTATTTTCACAAATATACACAGATACTGTCAATCTGTATGAAGTAAATCTTGCAACTTAGTTTTTCACTCTACATTGTTTGAGCTCTTTCTGGTACATTACAACATCTCTGGTTCAAGATATATATATATATAGATAGATAGATAGATAGATAGATAGATAGATAGATAGATATATCAGTAATACTCCTCATTTCTTCTACAGTTGGAAACATGCATTGATGCCAGATTGCCAGATTTAAAAGTGCTTTAATAAGCATCAGGCATGTGTCCCCACGTGTGCTCATGGTAATATTTCTTTCCTCATTTACCAAATATTCCAGTGCATCAAGCTTCAAGGCCTTAATCTTATGATTTGTGGGGCTCATTGATGCTTTATCTATACTGAACTCCCTGTAGTTCCCAATGAGGACCTTATAACTTATGACCTTCATGCTGTGTTAATGCTACTTTCTTTGTCACCCCTGAAAAAAAATCATCGGTGAATATTTAATACTATTTGTTGAAATCCTTTGTGATAAATTGTTCTTTTTTTGCATTCTACCTGGCTTCTATTGTTGATAGGTGCTGTCAAGTTGGGTCCTACTCATAGATACCATAAGTACAACAGAACGAGACAGGTCCTGATTCTGTGCCAGGCACACAATCTTTTTTATGTTTAAGCTCATTGTTGTAGACACTGTGTGAATCTATCTAGTTGAGGGTCTTCCTTTTTTTTTCATTGAACTGCCACTTTCCCAAACATGATGTCCTTCTCTAGGGATTGGTCCCTCCTGACAACATATCCAAAATACATAGGAAGCAATCTAGCCATCCTTGATTCCAAGGAGCACTCTGATTGCATTCCTTCTAGGATGCATTGGTTGCTTCTATTGGCAGTCCTTGGTATAGTCAATAGTCATCTACAGCTCTTTAATTCAGAAGCACCAATTCTTCTCCTGTCTCCCTTATTCAACATCCATCTTTCACAACTGTACAGTAGAATTTTATCAGACCAATGACCTTTTCGTAGAAAATACATATTTTCACCAACATAATGTTGACTATACACATGGACTTCACCAGATGGAACATACAGCAAACAAATTGACTATATTTGTGGGAAGAGAGTATGGAAAAGCTCAATATCAAATGTCAGAACAAGACCAGATGATGATTGTGGATCAGACCATCAATTGCTCATATGCAGATTCACATTGAAACTGAAAAAAATTAGAACAAGTGTACCAGAGCCAAGGTATGATCTTGAGTATATCCCACCTGAGTTCAGAGATCACCTCAACAACAGGCTTGATTTGTTTGACAGTAATGATCAAAGAGCAGATGAATTGTTGCATACCATCTAAGACATCATTCATGAGGAAAACAAGGTTATTACAAAGATAGAAAAAAAAGGAAAGACCAAATTACATGTCAAAAGAGCCTCTGAAACTTGCCCTTGAATGTTAAGCAGCTAAAGTAAAAGGAAGACATAATGAAGTTAAAAAACTAAACAGAAGATTTCAAAGGGTAGCTGGAGAAAATAAAATAAAATATTATCATATCATTTGCGAAGAGCTGGAGATAGAAAACCAAAATGGAAGAATACACTCTCTTTTTCTCTAGGTTAAAAAATTGAAGAAGAAATTCAAGTCTCAAATGTCAATAGTAAAGGATTCTACAGGGGGAATACTAAACAATGCAGGAAACATCAAAGGAAGTTAGAAGGAATACAAAGAGTCCTTATACCAAAAGGAATTTATGGATGATCAACTATTTCAAGAGGTTGCATAAGACCCTGAATCAATGGTACTGACGGACAACGTGTAAGTTGCCTTCAAAGAATTGGCAAAACACAAGGCTCCAGGAATTGATGGAATACCAATAGAGATGTTTCAACAAACAGATTCAGCACAGGAGATGCTAATTTGTTTATGCCATGAGACCTGGCTTCTAATTTAATGTCAATTGTCTTAAGGATCAGAATAGATTTTTTTAAAAAAGACCCCATACACCACACAAGTTCCCATTATTCATTTTAATTAGATTTGAAGAACTCAAAGTAAGTAAAATTTCTATTCAGATCCACACAGCTATTGTATGGGGAAATCTCACAATATTTCAGGCCAGCTGCTGGGCCATTGCATGCATCAACTGTGTTCTGTTGCAGAGGTGAGGTGGGCAGGGACTAGAAGGGATGCTACCCCCTTCTAACTTTAGCCATTGGTGGCACTGTGTTTGTCATCTAGCTTCACTGGGCATATATGCCAAGCCATATACTTCCTGGGGTAGTTGCAACTTTAGGACTATGCAATTAACAAGTCTGTAAATCAGGTTTTATACTTGAATAGCATAGCATGGACTAGTAACATCATATATCATAACTCATTATACTTCAGAAACCAGTATTGTAAGAAGGTAAACCATGGTTTTAATTCCCAGCTGTCTCTCTCCAATGTGTGCTCTGGTCCATGTATGTTCTGTCCCACAGACTTAGATTGCATTAAGCATGATGGTTTGCTTATAAATTAACTTTATTTTAGCAGCTTGTGTTCAGTGATTTTGTTTCTCTCTTTAGTATTAAGGGTGTTACTAAACCCGCTTGTAAGGACTTCTTACTGTACTGTGTTCTGAGGAACACAATGTGAATACCATAGAAACTGCCTTGTTTATATTTTTAAGTTTGTCCTTTTAATTGCCCTTCCATGTTCTATTTTTTAGTATCATAATCTTTTCACCACCCACATAGTTTTTCTTGTCAAAGAATGCCACCTCTCTCTTTCAGATTTTTCCACCACGGATTCCTTATTGTTTGTTTTGACCTCCAACAGCTTCTGACAAATTCTATTCTATTCCCTCTTTTATTTAAAATGAACCTCATTTCGCACCAAATTCAACTGAATTGCATTTTCTTGGCTTAGTCTATAGAATTCTGACTTGCTAATTGTTTTATATATCTTTCTATAAAACAATTTTAGGGAACAGATGGCTGCAACCACGTAGGATCAGCAGCCAAAACCACTACTCAACCAGCAACAATCTTTGGCACTTACCTAGTTTCTTGTTACGAGATCCCTGGGAACAGGTTGATAGAATTAGGACAATTCCTTTCTTACAGTATTTTGACTCTGGTGTGTTCTAAAATAAAACATAGCCACACCGTCCATTAGTAACAGTTATAATTTTAACATCATCATGCCCATTCCCACTGGGAGAGCTGTCAACAGGAGTCCTTGATAACAACGTGGGGATTTTTATTGTCATGTTTCTAATTGGAGATAATTACTATAGCAAATAAATGTTCACAGGGAATTGCAACCTAGGTTATATCAGACTTCCTTTGGTGTACTGTAACATGTTTCTAGCAGAAGAAATTACTTGACACACTATTTGAAGTGTAGCAGAATTTCTATAGATATACTTATTATCCATCTTATTGTTACGAGATTCTACTTTTAATTGCTCTATGTATACAGAAAGCCAAACTAAGAAATTCCCCCCTATAACTAACATTTATTGAGTGACCATTTTAAGAAAGGTAATGGTACATTACCTACTATCATTTTTTAAATAAGCCCAGAGAAATATTTCTTTGGGGATTATTTTCTTTACACTTACGAAAAATCTGTTGAGTCTCTACCATCTTCATGTAGTCTGTTTGAACCCTGTCTGGGATGTTCCCCTTTGGATTCTTTATCTTCCACTTTCTGGGATATTATCCATGGGAGTGTTTTTCTAGGAAGAAAAAATGAGATTGTGATCAAATTTAAAAGAGATATAGAAACAGTGTGGAGCTGCACATTTTTTCTTTCATTTCTCCAGATTAAAACGTGATCAAATCTGAAGTCCTCAAAAAGTTTTCTTATGTGTTTCTTTGCCCTGCCCTAAGGGCATCATTTTAGTTGTTCAGTAGCTTTTCCTTGTGGTAATCTCTATCACAATGTTGTTGTTGTTGTTAGGTGCTGTTGAGTTGGTATCTGACTCATAGCGACCCTCTGTACAACAGGGGAAACACTATTGTCAGTGCTTCTCTGCTATTCATAGGGTTTTCAATGGCAGATTGATTTTTGGGAGTGGGTTGCTGGGTCCCTCTCCCAAGCCTACAGCTTCTGTTGTTCCCAGGCGGTCTCCCATCCAGCTACTAACCAGGCCTGACCCTGCTTAGCTTCCGAGATCTGACGGGTCAGATGCCACAGGGCTATGGCTGCAGGCTGTATCACAATATGCTCTCAGAAATTCCTGCATTTTAATCCTGCACTAATACCTATTGAACAATGATTGTCAGTTCAGCATGAAGAAGCAACCTACTCTTCAGGGAAGGTGATAAAAAAAAGGTCCTTACCACATTTACCATCAGGTCAGCATTGTTCTCTCCATGCCAAGTTGTTCTTTGCTCTAGATGTAATGTGCACCCACCTTTTTAAACAGAATCTCCTTTCCTTCATGTGTTAAAAGCCCCCATCGTTTATATTACATATTGTAGTCCTGTTAGGACAGAAACTGATAGAACTCAGAACCATGGTCAGATCCAGGCAATCAGTTTATCTCATTCCCCAGTGAACAGTGATACATGGCATATGGAGACAAAGAAAAATAACTTTCATTTTTCCTTTTCTGGTTGCAATAAACCATGCTACAATACATTCTTTCACACTTGGCGGAAGCTTATGTCCGATCAGTGAAATCAAGGCAAGATGAAACATGAGCTAAAAACAAAGAAAAAAGCAGAAAAGCAGATGGAAGGTGATACGCATTGTTTCATGGTGGTGAGGGCAGTAAACCTCAGTTGCAACAGCCAACACTCTTTGGCGCTATTATTCCTACTGTCTTTCATAGGTTCCAGAATCTCTCTTTCCTTCATGCTTTTTCTATTAAGTTATTTTGAGTCACTGATTTATAAAATACATATCGAAAGTATTGGTTAATATAACATAATAAAGTGATAATATTTTAAAGCAAATTAAGTTAATAATACTATCTAATTATATTTTACTCCTACTGTACACCAGGGGCTACCCCATGTTAGTTTATTAAACTTCATAACAATCCAATAAAAATTTAAGGCACAGATTTGTTATTGTTGTTGTTAGGTGCCATTGAGTTGGGTTTGACTCATAGTGACTTTATGTACAACAGAATGAAACACTATCTGATATTGTGACATTTCTGGCACTATGTCAGTGTTTCTCTCTTATTCATAGGGTTTTTTTTTTTTTTAATGACTGATTGTATTGAGAGTGGACTGCCAGGGCCTTCTCCCAAGCCTATAGCACCCAGTATTCCCAGGCAGTCTTCCATATAGGGACTAACCAGCACCAACCCTGCTTAGCTTCTGAGTTCAGATGATTCAAGACTAGGTTTGTATGGTTGTAGATAAGGCACACATAGGTTAAATAAATTGTCCATTTTTAGAGGCACAGCTGAGATGTCCCCAGGGACTTTGAATTAAAAATGGGCTCTAAGCCACATTTCTATGATGAAAAAGAGAAGTAAGCGGTGGTGCACGCCTGTAATCCCAGTGGCTCGGGTGGCGGAGGCAGGAGAATTGCAAGTTCAAGACCAGAGGCAATCTGTGTAACTTAGTGAGACCCTGTCTCAAAAAGTAAAAAATGGGCTGGGGGTGCAGGTCAGTGGTCCAGCACTTGTAGAGTATGCAAGCACGAGGCCCTGGGTCCAACACTCAGTACTGCCAAAAAAAAAAAAAAAAGAAGAAGAAGAAGAAGTGAGAAATGTAGGCACTTTGAAGGCATCAGTGTTAGTGGAATGGGATCAAAAATTGGTTGCATATTTGATTACTTGTTGATACTGAAATTTGTACTTTGTAATTTTTGTTTTGTTTTGTTTTTTGTAGTACCGGGGTTTGAACCTAGGGCCTCACGCTTGCATGCTTTGCAACTACTGGACCACTGAGCTGCACTATCAGCCCATTTTTTTTTTTACTTTTTTGAGACAGGATCTCACTAAGTTATGCAGACTGCCTCTGGTCTCAAACTTGTGACATCCTGCCTCCGCCTCCAGAGTCACTGGGATTATAGGTGTGCGCCACAGCACCTGGCTTGTCCTTTGTAATTTTAGAACAATTAAAGTTACAGAACAACCATGTGGAAACAATAAATAAGTTGGGGCTTGAAGAATGATGGAATTGGAAAGAGAATCAGGAAATACTCTTAGATATTATTTAATGTGTCCAAGAATCACAACTAGTGAGAAAAGGGATGGTTGTTGTTAGGTGCTGCCGAGTTAAGTCTGACTCATAGTGACCCTATGTATGTCCACAGTGTTTTCAATGGTTCATTGTTTCGGGAGTGGACTGCCACATTCTTCTTTCATTTTTGTGGTCCTGGGGATTGAACCGAGGGCATCAGAGAACATGGAGCGAGCAATCTACCAACTGAGCTAAACCCCAGCCCCAGAGAAAAGGTGATGAGATCTAAACAACCCTCTGAATCTGACGCTTGGGCTCTTTACACTGCTTGACTGAACAAAGATATCCTGGATATGTACAGAGAGCAGAGGTACGTCATGAGTTCCTTTCAATAAACAACATGCTTCAGAAGAGACCGTTATATTTCTGTATATAATGGTGCTCATAACAAATTAGATGCAACTTCTAATTCCATTTGATTTTTTAAAATAGAAAAATAGAAAGTGCTATAAAAATGCATAGAGGAAGAAATGTTTGGGAAATAAAGATGGTGCCAAAAATGTATACACATTTTGAGAAAGGAAAACTGTGTTAAAATTATAATATTCAGCACATACTGAAAAGATGGACAAGCACAATTGACGTCTGCAATTACAAGAGGTGCTCAAAGTGGTTACCACAGCAGAAGCAGCAGGACTTCTTGTTGTGTGAGTCCTACTGGATATTTTTTTGTGTGTGTACATTTCACACAGTACCATGCATCTTGAACTTATCATTAATGTGTGCGCTTGTTAGGAATGGTGGAGTTTCTGTTGAATATCTGTCCCTCCATTGTAGTTATACTTTCACACTGTTTTTGTATTTCAAATACCAGATCAAAATGGTCTTGAGCTCCTGAAATGAAAACAATGCTCCCACATTTTTTTTGACTATGCTGCCTAGAGCATGGTGGTGCTAGCATTCATTTAATTAATGCTGCCTTTTGAGGGAACATCATACTACACATTGCTACTGTAATTTAGTTCAACTTTGAAAAGCAATACATAGATAACATCTCTTAATTTTTTTCGGCGTGCCATGTATTATAGAAAAGAAACATAGTGGATTTATGGCTTGATATATGATGGAATTGGCCAGACATAGGAATAAGCAAGCACATAGTCTAGACAGATTGGAACAGCCATGAGCAATGCAGTGTGAGAAAGTGCAAGTCAATTGGGCTGTTCAATGCCAATGGTTTTAGAAAGTGTGAAGTGATGTGATTGTGTTGAGTCTCAGAAAAATGGCTTGGGGCTAGGCTGTTGAGAGATTTGTTTGCTTTGATAAGTCAAATGCAGGAGGCAATGGAGCATCATAGAATTTTGTAAAAAGGAATGTTGTGATCAGTTTACTCACAAAATTTATTGAACTTTCTTCACATACAAAATATTCCTCAAGCACTATAGATATCGAGGGAGCAAAAGCTTGTTCTGATATTAAAGTGATGGCACACAATAGCCATATAAATTCATAAGATAATAAAATTGGTTCTACAATGTATGAGCAAAGTTGTAGTGTGTTATATGGAGTGCTCTTGTTAGTCTTAGAATAAACTGGAACAAGGTAGGGATTGAGAGGGGGGACTGAGATGGTTGTTTAAAGGAAATAAAGCGTGGTACATGAATACATTAAGTATAATCAGCAGTAAGCTATCAACTTTTGACATTTAAAGTTGTTTTCATGATTACCTCTGTTTTTGAGTGTATATCCTAATCAAATCATCCTAATAAATATTGACTGATAACTATAATAAATAAAGAAAAAGTTGGAGGAAATTTGGAAGAATCACAATGTATTTGCAGTTATTCTCTCTATGCATACTATTTTTAAAGATAAGAAGTTAAAATAATGTGCCTTAGACATTAGTTAATTGTCCACAATTTGTATAGATATTTTATTGTCTAGTTTTCATTAGAAACACATAACATGCTTGAACAGACACATGGTAACTTCTCAGTACATACTTGTGTAGTGAATGGATTTATACATCTTTTTTTCCTGAACTCAAATGTGTTTGGAATCATTAATGCACATGCCACTATAAATGTTTACTGTAAATATTTAAATTTATTTTCCTTTATCTCATTCTATACCCAGGGTTGATTGATATTCAACTTGTAAGTGAAAGGTCACCAATTGTAAGTAGAGGAAATGAAATTGGTGACTCATAAACACATTTATTTAAATGGAATCAGGGCAGCAAAATATAATTCCACATATAGTATTGTGAATTATTCATGTTTTTTATAGAAGTGGGCCAAAAGCATTAGATGACATTTTGTAAATTTTAACATTTTTATTATGCTGAGTCCTATTGTGCTGCACATTTGCAATAATTTTACAAGTGTCCTAAAAACCATACATACTAAGACATTAACCCTTCAGTACACATCACTTAATTACAATTGTGTTCTCAAATAATCTAATTAGTTGTCACTTCTTTGAATTACTCAGAAAACCAAATAACTGAATTATTTTTGGTGTTTGGCTTTGTACAAACAAACAGAAAATGGAATGCTAACAAAATATGAAACAGAACAGACATATGATTTTGATTTTTATTCAGACTGGGCTGCAATTGTTAGTGTTACAAAAATCTGTGTCAAGATCCTAAAATCCTCAGAGGTTCTTAATTAAATAATTGACTTTAGTTTTCAAACTAGAGATACTATTTCCTATATGTATGTGTCTATTAAATTTAAGTAGAGGAATTAAGTCAAAGGAAAAAAGTCACTGTAGCTCAATTAGTCAAAGGAAACCTTCTGTTTACATAATTCTAATTTATATATTGATCCCTATGATTCTGTGACCATAACATTTATGTTTTTAGTGACCTTAAGAATTTCTCATCATCTGTGGTAATGTAAGAGGGAAGACACAGAATGAGATATCCACTAATAGTAAATAGCACTAAGAAGAAATCGCCATTTGAATTTAAAATTTCTATCTGTCAAAAAAAAATTCATGCAACAATAATGACTAACGTGTCATATGTTAGTTATTCTAGTTTAATAACTTTAACATTTCAATGTTATTTAGGAAACTTGAAATTTAATGGCTTCTATTTCATAAGTCATTTTCCCTCTTTATAGCCTAAATTAGTAATCAATACATGTATTTTTTGTTTCTAATGATGATAAATACATGTGTTTAATATGTGAACATTATTTTGTTCTTTTGTATGCAAAATAGAAGCATATTATGATAATGGTAGTAGTTTAGGAAAAGAACACAGTGCTGGACATTTTGATGCAGCAAAATGATTTTTCTTTCACAGATCTAACTTCTGTGGACATGAAATTTTTAATCCATAAATGAGACCAGAATAGCTATGCTCATATGGTGAGTGTGAATTAATAGATATGAAACCATTTTTAAAAATAAGTTATGCAAATCCAAGGTGTTGAGAAATTGTTGTAAAAGTTGTTGTATAAAATGAAGGATTGGACTATCAAACTACAGAAATGATAAAATTTTAATGTAAGTTTTATGTAAATGATCTTTGGATGCTTAGAAGACAAGGGCATAATCTCACTGCCCATTAATACCTTTCTTCTAGCCAACCTCAAATATACTTTATAAGGTTTATATAATTATTTTAAAAAGCCTTACTACGCCTTATCTTTCTTCCTTGAACTTTAACATTGTCACACTATAGGCCTTTATAGAACTGGTCCAATTGATGTGATTTAAAAATAACCATCATGGAGAGCATATATTTTAAGAAGTGGCAGTATTAGCAGATCTCATTTCAATAGTTTAAGTTACTTTTTAAAGAAGAAAAAAAGCATATGGCCCTTGTGCTAATAGAAAAATGAGGTTGTCTAAATTCTAACAGAAAGTCCAGTGAATAAAGTCCTACCTTATGAGGGAATAAAGGAAAATAATGGAAAATAGAAGAAAAGCCTTTTTAAAGAATTATGTATAATAATTATGGCTATAGAAAGGTAGCATTTTTCTTGACATTTTTTTCATGAGTGCCCACACTGGTAAAGTGATCCAAAATAATTGAAAATACACATAGAATTAAAGTTGCTAATGAGTTTTCTTATAGCTTTTGTTAATCTATAATGTCAATATTTACAGATAAATTTTCAAAGGTATAAAATGGCTCTAAGAAGTTTAAATTCTGTTGATGTCTCACATGGCATTCTAATTAGATGGTTTTTCAAATAATTACTCTTATGTTATTAATATGCATGGCACTAAATACTTCTTGTTTAACTCACCTGCCAGTTGTCTTTCTATGGCTATATCAGCATGTGCTCACAAGTAAGTGAATTGCTTACCCAGTATCCCACCAAGGTTTATAGACCCTATGAACTTTTTCAATGTATTACATATATTTTCACAACATCATAAGAAAATTTAACCCAATCTGTAATAAATACACACATATTCATCATTCTGCATGTCAATTGATAGGATTCAAAAACTTGTAAACTATGCTTATGGCTACTTTAGTGAAGAGATAGGAAAAGTTTTCTTTAAAAGGCTGGATGATATTGTTGGCTTTTGGGGCCATATGGTCTTAGTTATAGTATTTTTGCCTCTGCTGCTATTACACAAAATAAGCCATAGACAGCAAGTAAAGAAATGGACATGACTGTGTTCCAATAAATTTTTATTATAAAGGTAGGCAATGTGTCATATTTGACCACGAGTCATTGTTTGCTGACCTTTGCTTTGGAAGCAATTGATGCCAGATTAAAGACACTTGGACTAGGGCATAGTGTAATGGTTAGGATTTCAACCATTTGGTGTTTGAAAGCAAGTGCTTTCAGAATCAGTGTAGCTCATTATTCAGTTCCTGACATTGTAAGATTCCTCCTGAAATATCTCTCCCTCTCTCTTCTC
>VMDO01036827.1:0-14820 GCA_007922755.1 Pedetes capensis
GAGGAGGGGAGGAGGGGAGGAGGACGACCACCGGGAAGAGTCAGAGAGACAGGAGGGAGGGGCGGGGAGTCCACAAAAAAACCAACACAACAAAGTGGAAAGAGAAATGAGAGATGGAGCTTTGTAAGTCTCGGGGTTAGAAACGGCCGAAATTTCCAAAAACTACTCACAGGCGTCCAGAGGACGGAAATCATAATTGAAACAAAATAAAACAAAAAAAGGGAAGCCGGGTTATAGGAGAGAGAAAGGCTGAGGGCAGCGATGGCCCTGAACGCAAACAGGAGCCACAACCAAAGAAGCAGCAGCTGCGGGCGGCGGAGGGGGGCAGCGGGCGGGCGGGCGCGGGGCTGGGGCACGGAGGGGGAGTCCAGGGGGACAGGGGCGCCGAGCCCACCCCCGCCCGGCCTCCCGTGGCTGGGGGAGGTTATGGGGGTACAGGGTCAGAGGTCACCGTCGGGATCGAGACCGAGCCACGGTGTGTATGGGTGGTCCCCTGCCAGGACAGGCGCATGGCCGGCCCCCCACCCTCCTCTTCCAGCAGCCCCCCCGAGTCCCAGCCTGGGGTCCCCCGCCCACACCCACCTGCCGGTGCGCCATGTGCTCTCGGCCCTCGCTGGGGGAGCGGGACCAGCGCTGGTCCCGGGCCCGGGTCCGGCCGTGGTCCGGCCGCTCCGGGGCGTAGCGCTCCTTGTCTGGGGGCGGGGGGTGGTGGTGGTGGTGGTGGTGATGGTGTTGCCGATGCTTCCGGTCCTTGGGCCGGCCCCGCTCCTGGTCCCGCTCTTTGGAGGGCAGGTCCCCGGATTGGGTGGTCATGCTCAGGTCTGTCCCCAAGCCTGGGCGGGGAAAGACAAGACAGACGATGGCCGTGAGGGAGGAGGGAGAGGCGGGGTGGGGTATGCGCACAGGAGGTCCCCAAGGTGGCCTGGGGGCCCTAGAAGGTGGGATGGAAGTCTGGGGTAGGGAGGTGTCCCAGCTCACAGGCTCTGGGCGGCAGTTCCTAGGTCCCCTCGTCCAGGCCACCTTTTATTTCGAAGATGGAATGCTGGAACCCAGGGCCTTACATTCTAGGCAAGTGCTCCGCCCCTGAGCTACACCCCCAGCCCGTTTTCTTTTCTTCTTTTCTTTTATTCATTCCTTTCCTTTCCTTCCCTTCCCTCCCTCTCCTCTTTCTTTAGACACTCTTTGTAATAGCCTAGCCTGGCCTCGAACTAGCGATCCTCCCGCCTCGGCCTCCATGAGCGCTGGGATCATAGGCGTGGCCACCGTGCCAGGCTCCTCCCCGACCTGGAGATGAGATCTCCCGAGATTGAGACAGACTCTCGCGAGGCCCAGGCTGGCCTGGCTCCATCCTCCCGCAGCAGCCCCCCGCGTGCTGGGGATATCGGTGCGCGTCCTGGCGCCTGGCTCTCGTCCCCGCGTCTCTCCCTCCGTGTCTCCCCCGCCGCTCGTGGAGCCTCCTGTCCCCGGGTCCCACGGGCAGCCCACCTGTGTCCACATCGGTGTAGCGGCCCAGGGAGCGCTCCGAGGCGCGGTGGCCACGGTCCCGGCGGCGCTGCTGGTACCGCTGGTTCTCCTCGGGCGGCACCCGCTCCAGGGAGTAGTCGTCCAGGCGCCGGGCCTTGGGGCCCAGCACGGAGGCCGAGCGCTTCATGGGGCTGGTGTCGGAGATGGTCTGGGGGAGGGGACAGGCCGTGGGCCGGTTCAGCCGCCAGCCCCCAGAGGTCCTCCTCTCTGGCTCTGATCGGGGTGGGACCACGCGCGGACGGAGGCCAGGGGCCGCTGAGGGGCTCTGGGTGCAGCCTGGTTTGCCTGCTCCAGGCGCGGCGGCCAGGGGACTTCTCTGCTGCCACAGGCAGGGCTGCGCCTCTTGGTCCATCCTGAGTTCTCACCAGGCTGCCTCGGCTGATTCTCCCTCCCCTCCCTCTGCGTCCGAGGATCCCCTAGCCTGGGGTGGGGGCCAGCTGGGGTCACGGAGGCTGGCTGAAGGGAAGATACCCCCAAGGGAGCAAGCCTAGGAACCCCGCGCTGCAGGCCCTCACCCTGCCTGTCCTACAGAGGGGGTGGGACGCCAGGTCTCCAGCACCCGCCTCTGCTCCCCCTTGGCCAGCGGGATGTTCTCCAGAACCCCCAACTCCGGCATCGCTGCCCAGGCTCCCACTGGAATCCTTGAGAGGGGAATCCGTGGCCTGCCCTTGCTGCCCCCACAACCCCGGTGAAGCCCTGCCATGGAAGCCGGGTGGGTCTCTGTGGCAGGTGGAGGAGGGACCATGGGGGACCATCCCATCCCCCCTCCATCCCCAGGGCCTTGCCCAGCTGCTCTGCCCAGGGCAGGAGCCGTAAGGAACACAGTCTGCAAGGGCAGGGTTCCCAGTTGACTTGAAGGAATCAGGACCCCCGAAAGGGACGCAGGGCTGGCCGGGTGGCCTCGGGGAGAGCCAGTGCCTCCTGGCGAGGGGGGCTCCGAAGAGGAGCGGGTGGCAGTGGCCCCCCCTCCACACACAGGACGCAACACATGAGGAAGGGGCTTCATGGGGGGAGGGGTGTGATCTGCAAAGAAAGGGGGGTGTGGAGGACAGGGAGGGATGAGGGGGCTGCCCCGAGGGGGGGTGGGGAGGACGAGGGGTGGCGGCGGCGGTACATACACTGAGGTTATTCCCACGTGGCCGGCCCCTTCTCCTCTGTCACAGCCCCACGGGATGGCGCACACAGAAAAAACAGAAAGAAGGAAATAAATATAGAAAGGCGAGAGGGACAGGGAGGCAGTGGGTGAGACGTGGAGGAAGGAGCAGGAGGGGACAGAAGAGTGAGTTTGAAGTCTCCGATGGTGGGTGACAGGGGGGCCCTGGGACCCAGCTGGCTATTCTCCCAACGGGTACACAGGCGACAGGAGACATGGACACAGATGGCGGAGGCACAAGACAGACAGATGAGATGCGAGGCCCCCAGACCCCTGGCCCCTGGCCCCTGCCCCATGCGATGCAAGCCAGGCCTGGCTCCAGCTGCGGCTCTAAGCTTTCCCAGGGGTAGACATGGGCCATATGGGGCCCAACACTCTCCGGGGATCAGCAGCTCCGTCCTGACGGAGGGGACGGGGCAGCCACATGCACCGGGGTGCTCCCCACCCCGAGGCTCCAGCAGCCGGAGGTCGGGCCCTTGGGCCCCCCCGGACCCAGCCAGGCACAGCGCAGACAGCCATAGCCACACATGCCACCCTGCCTGGCCCGGGCAGCCCCGTCCCTCCCGGTTCTCAGGGCCCCACATCTCAAGCCACCGGGCCGCCAGCCATGCCCTGGCTTCTGGCGCCTGGCTCCCCGTGGGGAGGAGCAGCAAGAGCCCCCTCCGGCCTCCTCTGAGCAGGGGGGGCCCCAGCAGCTGGGCAAAGCAGCCGCACACGTACACGCACATCAGGCGCACGGCCCGCACCCCAGCAGCGCTCACAGACGCCAGACAGGAAATGCACCCCTCAGGCCCACCCCCGACTCTGCGTTCAGGTCCCAGGGCCCATGGAGTCGCCGAGCACAGACCTTCACGTGTGTGTTCACCTGTGTGGAAGTGCGTGCGCAGGAGCACGCGCAGGCGCGCACACGAACCTTCGTGTGCGTGCACAGGGGCACATGGATGTTGTATGTGTGTGTAAAATGCATGTGTGCAGGGGATTTTTAAGTAATTTTTGTCGGTGCTGTGGGTGGAACCCAGGGCTTTGCGCATGCGCTTTACTGCTGAGCTGCATTCCCAACCCTGTAGGGGAATTTTTTCTCTTTTCTTTAGCTCTTCTTCCTCCTCCTCCCTCCTCTTCACCTTCCTCTTCATTTTGAGACAGTCTCACTATGTAGCTTAGCCTGGCCTGGAACTCATGATCCTCCTGCCTCAGCCTTCGAAGTACTGGATGACAGGCCTGGCCTGTAGTGGGATCCTTTTTTTTTTTTTTTCTGGCAGTTCTTAGGGGTTGAACCTAGGGCCTCACACACACCTTGCAAGTGCTCTACCACGGGGCTGCTTCCCCAGCCCATTTTATATTTTTTATCTCGAGCCCGGGTCTTACAAGTTACACAGGCTGCCTCTGGCCTCAAATTTGCGATCCTCTTGCCTCTGCCTCACAAGTCGCTGGGGTTACAGGTGTGCACCACCGCGCCCGGTTTGTAGCTGGGATTCTTGATTGCAACTGTGCACCCAGGCCTGAGAGATCCTGTCTCCTACTCATTACCCCCACGTTCCCCCTTCCCAGCACCCGGAAGTGGGGCAGAGGGAAGCCACTATGGCAGTGCCTACCGTGCTTGACCCTAGGGTTACCGGTTCCCCTGTCCGGCTTCAATTACAGAGAGGCTGGAGGGCCAGGCCCTCCAGAGCCCAGGGTAGCGCCAGGAGGGGGCGGGGCCTGTGCTCACGGGGGCGGGGCCTGCATTCACGGGCACGTGGCCCCACCCAGGCCTGGGTCTGAGAGAGAAGACTGCGCTGGGCTGCACAGTGGGGAACAGTGTCCCCACGGACTCCAAGTGTCTGGTCCTGCCCCGTGCGGAGTTGGGGGAGCAGCCCTGAGCTGGGGGGTCCGGGACGGCGCAGTGAAAGCCCTCACCTGGTTCTCGGCCGGGAGGCGGGGCATGGAGGCTGCCCGGGTCTGGCCTTCCATGGGGAGGTAGTGCTCGCTGTCTGAGTAGCCGTCTGTGCCCATATCGCGCATTTCCACGCTCTGCGGGGCAGAGGGCGAGGCTGGATGAGCCCCAGGGGACCTGAGACTCGGACCCCAGCGGCGCTCGGCTCGGGGCCTGCAGGTGGAGGAGGGCGGCCCCCTCCGCGGAAGCCACAGGTACCTGCGAGTTGGGCTGGCTGTTGGGCATGTCGGCGGGGGGCCCTCGCTCCGGGCTCCACGTGCCCGTCTTCTGGAACATCTCCTGCGCCCGCTGGGTCACCCAGGATGGGCTCTCTTTGATGCCGCTTTCGTGAGCCATCCTGGGCGGGGGGCAGAGGGGCTTAGCACTGGGGGGGGCCCTCTGGGAATCTGAGGACTGGCGCCTCCCCCCCCATGTCCTGGCCAGAGCGACACTCACAGGCCTCCTCCTGGGTCCAGCTGCGTGGAGGGGAGGGCGTTCTGGCCGGGTCCCCCCTCCTGCGTGGGGGATGGGGGCTCCATGCGCTGGAACATGAGTGGTGTCCGATTCTGGGGAGATAGAAGGAGCATGGGTGCAAAACGTAAGGGGGGTCGGGAGGCGCTGGGCAATGTTGAAAGCTCTGGCCAAGTCTTCCGGGGCCGGTAGCTGGGGGTGGAACCTTGGGCCCCGCCTGTCATTGGCAAGCCTGTCACTGAGCTGCAGCCCCGCCCCAGGTGCCATACTTGACACCTCCGGTATACAGAGTTGAGTTGGATCCATCTAGACTCTTCCTCCTGAATCCATCCGGCACTGGATCACTCCCGACCCGGCCGGGCCTCCTCATCTTCATCTGGACCAGCGCGGGCACCTGGTCGCTTAGCTCCGGCCCTCGCTCCCCACAGTCTGTCATCCCCCATTCAGACACTAGAGGGCGCCCGCGAGCACCTGAGCCAGGTCCGCTCTCTTTGCTCAGAACGCTCCATGGCTCCCATTTCACTGGGGGTAAAAGCCAGAGTCCTCCCGGCCATCCCCAGGCTTCTGCTCTGTCGCTTCCCTGCCTTCCTCCCCATTTTCCTCTTTGCTTACTCTGTTTTGCCGCCTTTACGTCTCCACTCGTCTCCAGACTTACAGGCCCAGTCTATCCTCAGGGCCTTTGTGCTGGCTGTTCCCTCTGCCTGGAAAGCCCTTCCCTGGGTCTCTACCGTCCCCTGAGTCTTTGCTCGTGCCCCCAGCACTGCTTATCTTCCCTATTTCGCTCAGCTTTTCCTCCTGGAATTTACTGTTTGTTAATTTAACCCGGGGGGTGCCGCTCTGCACTCTCTGAGGCCCTGAGTTTGATCCCCAGCACTGCATAAATAGGAGAAGGACCTGGCAACCCACTACGGAAATAACCAGCCATTGGAAACCGGAAGAATAGCAGAGCACGGACACGGCTCCTGTGTCTTCCTGCTGTACACAGGATCGCTGAGCCGGACCTGACTTGGGGGCACCTGCCAATCACCACATGCTGCTGGCGTTCTCCCAGTTGGAAGGTCAGCTCCCTGAGCACAGGGATTCCGTTTTGTTTCTGCTCACGGCTGCAACCACCCCCTGAGGGCCCCCAACAACTGCCTCGTACACAGCAAGCGCTCAATACGTGTTGAGTGAATGGATTGGTCCAGACAACATCTCCTTGGGAGGGCTCAGTTTGGCCATGACCAGCCCCAGGGCTCCGGCAGGCCCCTTGCTCCGGTTGTTTCCCCTGGTAACAAGCAAGCCCCTGCAGGCCAGCCTGGGCGTCCCCGGGGCGCTGGCCCACCTACCTGCTCCTCCCGCATGGCCTGCAGCTTCTTGGCTTTGCTCTGCCGATAGTACTCCATGATCATCATGGCGGCGTAGATCTTCCCCACCGTCAGGTCGGTGGCTGCGGGCACGGGGACAGCTCACGGTGAGGCCCAGGCCCGTTCCCTTGCTGGCTGCCGGGGCTCCGCCCTCCCTCCCCGCGTGGCTCCCCTCTTACACTTGTGAGGCGTGACCAGCAGATCCAGCGTCTTCTGGGACAGGTTGGGCCAGATGGCCATCATCTCCTTCCGGAGCTCCGCGTCCATCTGCTGCTTGTCCGCTCCCCCTGCAAGGTGGGTGCAGACACAGCTGACCCGCCCGGCCCGCCCGGCCCCTGGGGCGGGCAGCCGCCAAGCCAGCAGCTCCTGAGACAGAGAGACTGCCACCATTCTGGTCTCCATGGTGCCTCAAGTGCCCCGTGAGCCTGGCCCACAGGAGGCGCACAGCAGCATGGGTAGAAAGACCATGTGGGTTCTGATCTTCAAAAGGCCCAGGGTCCCAATCCTGACACCCACTTACCAACTGGTAGCTTAGGTTACTCTCAGTGCCTCAGTTTCCCCATCTGTGAATCAGGTCTGAGAGCAATGGTCCTTGCCCCACCTGATTTTATATTTATTTTAATTTTTTTTTAAAAATTTTTTGCGGTACTGAGGGTTGAACCCAGGGCCTCGTGCCTGCATGCTTTGCAAGTGCTGGACCACTGAGCTGTGCCCCAGCCCCCACCTTTTTTTTTTACTTTTTGAGACAGGGTCTCCCTAAATTATGCAGATGGTCTCTGGTCTCGAACTTGCGATCCTCCTGCCTCTGCCTCCAGAGCTGCTGGGATTATAGGCTTGCGCCACCTCGCCCAACGCACCTGATTTTATTTTTATATTTTTGTGTTACTGGAGGGGTTGAGCCCAGGACCTCACACATACTTTGCAAGCACTCGACCACGGAGCTGCACCCCTGGCACATTTTAAATTATCTTGAGGCAAAGTCTAAGTTTTGCAGGCTGCCTCAGGCCTTGAACTCATGATCCTCCTGCCTCAGCCTCCAGAGTCACTGGGAGCATAGGCGTGGCCAACATGCCCAGCTGTTTGAGGATCGAAGTAGTTAATGTGTGTGTAGCCATGGGGCTGTGTCTCCCGTGGGGATGTTACTAGAAGGGTGTGGTATGAATACAGTTTGTCCTCTCTGAAACGCATGCTCAAGTTTAGTGCCCATTCATGGTGAGGTATTAAGAACACACACTTGCGTAGCAGGTGCCAAGGCCCTGGGTTCTGTCTCCAGCAGGAGAAGAGAGAGAGGGAAGGAGAGAAGGGGAGGGAAAGAGAGAGAAAGAGATGACTTCTGACTTTGGGGTTCAGATGTGGGGCTTTGGGGAGGTGATTAGGGTTAAATTAGGCCTTTGGGGAGAGCCCCATGATGGGATCCTGATGGCTTTATAAGGAAGAGGATTGTTGTTGTTAGGTGCCGTCGAGTCGTGTCCAACTCATAGCAACCCTTATAGGGTTTACAATGGCTGATTGTTTTGGGATTGCCTCGGGAGTGGGTTGCCACATCCTTCTCCCCGTTTTGTGGTGCTGGGAATTAAACTCGGGACCTCAGAGACTGCAGAGCAGCGCTCTACCAACCGAGCTAAACCCCAGCCCCTTAAGGAAGAAGATAGAGAGGTGAAAACACAGGGCAACACGTGCATGTTCCATGTGTCCCTCTGGGATGCTGTGCGCCATCACCAGATGCAGCCCTTGACCTCAGACCTCCAGTACCAGGAGCCACAGCAAAGCTCCTTTCTCTATAACTTCCCCAGGCTGCGGAATTGTTATTGGCAACAGAAAACAGACTAAGACACACAGCGAGCCATGGGACCAAAGCTGGGTAGCCTGGCACCTTCCTGATGGAGGCAGCGTCCTCCCTTTCTCCTCCCATTCTTGCCAGCCATGGCCATGACCTTAGGCTGTAGCTGGTTCTGGTCACTCACCCCATCCCTTGTGGCCATGACACCTCTCTGTTCTGGCTTCTTGTCCTTATCTGAGTAGGTTAGGAGGGAGGGATCGTGGCCCTCCCAGGGCCATATGATGACAGCACAGTGACTTGCCACTTTAGGGCCAGGACATTTAATTGTCAGGGTGGGACCTAAGTCTTTTTCTCTAGGGGATGCTTCCTCGGGCCCATCCTTAAGCCTAACCCATGAATTGGAAACAAACAGGAGAGAAAAATGGACATTTATCAGCTTTAGCCACTGAGATGTTGGGGCTGTTTGTTACAGCAGCGGATACTGGTTGATCCTGACTCATACATGTGCCTGACACCCACTTGCACTTCCCTCTTTTTTCTTTTTCTTCTTTTTGAAACAGTGTCCCTGTGCTCCTTTTTTCTTTTCTTCTTCCTTTTCTTTCTTTTTTTGCAGTGCTGGCAATCAAAACTCACAGCCTCGGAACACATTAAGCAAACACTCTACCAACCAAGCTAAACCTCCAGCTCCCCACAGTGACCCTACGTAGCTCAGGCTGGCTTCAAACTTGCCATCCTACCGCCTCGGCATCCTGAGCGTGCTCCACCACGCCCAGCTAGAAAGTATCAGCTAGGTGTCTGACAGGCAGGTTTTTGTTTTCTTGGGTGCTGGGCATGGAAGCCAGGGCCTTAAACCTGGTAGCCAAGTGCACCACTGCTGAAGTACAGCTTCAGCCCCACTTTCCTCCAAGGAGCCCCCAACCTTGAGAGCAGGAGTGTTATGGTGTGGATCTAAAATGTCCCCCACAGGGCATGAGTTCAAATGTTGGTCCCAGGGGGCAGTACTGTCTTGGGAAGTTATGGAAATTTGGGAGACAGGTTGTAACTTTGTGAAAATGAGTCACTGGAGGCAGGCCTTTGGAAGGTTTTTACCTCTACCCTCAGTTCCGGTTTCTCTCCCTGCTCTCTGCTTCCGATCTGCCAGGATGTGAGGTTCTTTGCCACAGGCCTGCCTTGCCTGTCTCTGCCACCGTTATGCACTGTGATCCTCTACAGAGGGGCATCCAATCAATCTTCCTCCTAAGTTTGTTTCGGTTGGTTTTTCTGCCACAGTGATGAAAAAGCTAACACACAGGGCCACTGTTCCAATCAGGGGCTGGCAGTGTGGCTCAGCGGTACAGTGCTTGCCTAGCATTGGTGTGGCCCTGGCTTCCATCCCCAGCACTGCACCCTCCTCCAATATCCTCCCACCCAAACACTGACCAGGAGGTACAGTAGGGGCAGGACTTGCAGCCCTGGTCAGGTGCAGAGCCTGCAGATCCCCCTGCAGAAGCAAATGTTAACCCTGTAGGTGCTGGATCCATGCAAGGTGAGGTCAAAGGGATCTGGAGGGAAGAACAAGGGCCAGCGACCAGCCAGCACAGCAGCATTTCAATCCTCTATTTTGTTCTCGGTATGGGGGGGGGTTTGAACCCAGGGCCCTGTGCATTCCAGGCAAGTGCTCTTCCACTGAGTTACACCTCCATCCCTTATTTTTATTTTTTGAGACAGGGTCTCACTAAGTTATGCAAGCTGCCTCTGGCCTCCAACTCACGATCCTCCTGCCTTAGCCTCCAGAGTTGCTGGGATTACAGGTGTGTGTCATAGCACCTGGCTCATGTCAACATTTAACGGCCATCACCCTTAAGTCCCACTTAGGGGGCCCTGATGTCACGTCTTCTCACCCAGCACCTGCCCGTTTTTCCTTTCCTGACTCCTCCCAGCCTTGGGCTGCTCTTAGTGTCTGTGACCAGTTCAGACCGGTCTTCTTGTGGTGGTAGTGCTGGCGATGCAATCCCGGGCCTCAGGCATGCTGGGCAAGTGCTTTATGGCTGAGCCACAGCCCCAGACCCCAGGAGGGCCTTTCTGGTAATGCGTGCGAAAGATCCGATCTTATTCTGGAGGGAGGATACTGAGGCTATGGGGAGTTGAACTCTGTCACCCCTATCAACCACTCACCCAGACCGACACAGTCAGCTCGGCCCACAGCTCTATTCCCTGCACATCCACCAGAGGGCGCCTGGAACACACGAGTCAGATTGCTTAATTCTGCTGGGGGGAATCCTCTAGGGCTCCCACCTGGCCAAATGGATGGAGTTCTCAGAGAGCACTTGCCAGGCCCTGCACATTCAGTCCTTGTCTCCTCTCCTCTCCCTCTCCCTCTCTCTGTTCCAGCCACACAGACTCCTCACTGCTCCTTAAACATGCCAGGCACAGTCTGCCCTAGGACCTTTGCCCAGGCTGTTGCTTCTGCAAAGGTCTTTCTCTCTTTTCCTGCTGCCTCCTTTCCTTCCTTCCTTTTCTTTTCCTCCTTTCTTCTTCTTTCCTCCTCCTCCTCTCTTCTTGTTGTCATCTTCTCCTCTTCCTCTTCCTCTTGTTCATTGTCTTCATCTTCATCTTTTTCTTCTTTCATTCTTTCTTTCATTTCCTTCCTCCCTCTCCCTCTCCCATCTCTATTGCTGAGGATGGAACCCAGCGCCTAGCACTGCACGCTAGGCAAGTCCTCTACTACTGAGCTACTCTCTCCTCCCCACCCCTTGGTCTTTTGCAAAGACAAGGCACAAGGCCTGTTTGGTGAAGCTGAGGCCCCTGTAACCAGTGTGGTGCTAGGGTTGAGGACGGTGTGACCCCGGGGGATGTTCAGGCAGACGCTGGGGTGTCTGTAACTAGTTGGCTCTGTGCTTCTCTCTTTTCCACAAAATCCCCTACTGCTGTCCACTGCCGTTAGTGCTGCCGGTGGCACAGTGCTTATAAGGCCCTCCCTGCAAGCTGTCAGCAGGACGTCACCATCACCGGGAGGCTGGGCTATTCTGACTTGCTAACTGGGTTTGCCCCCTCCTGTCTGTCAGCTTGTCACGCTGCAGGGGCTTGCATGTTGCTGTGAGGCTGAAAGCTACGCCACTGGTATTTCAGATACCAGCAGGGCTCCCATGATGGACAGGTTTATGTTGAACTTTCAGGCTAAGACAGACTAGGGAGAAGGACCCGGCATCTCATTCCAGAAACAATTAGCCATTGAAAACCCTACAAAGAGCAGAGAAGCACTGTCAAATAGAGTGCGTGAAAATGAGCCCCCAGGCTTGGAAGGCATTCAGAGACGAATGGGGAAGAGGTGCCTCCGCAGACCTCAATAACCGGAACGGAGTAAAGCCCATTGGGACCTCCATTTGCTGACGTGGCACAAGTCAAAATGAGAAGACACACAGTGGCTGCAACAATGGGCTCAAACATAAAAAGGTCGTGTGCATGGCACATTGTCAGCTAGTGCTTCATTCTGTTGTACACACAGTCACTGTGAGTTTGACCTGACTCCATGACATGTAACAAGGACACCAGCTGGGTCTGCATTTGTTTGTGCAGATGTTTTCATTTGCATTTGCTTGGGTAGGCTCTGTCCTCATTGCCTGGGGTCCGGGCAAGCAGAGGGGAGGGGAAGAGGATGGGCCACAGCCTGAGCCCCTCTGAAGGAGACTTCAGGAGGCCAGCCACAATGTCTGAAGAAAAACAAACCAGCACAGAGAAGTGCTTTCCCCAGGTTCCTCTGGACCAGACACAGGCAGAGGAGAGGGACAGACAAGAGACAATGAGGGGACCCTGGCCCCTTTGTCTCCCAGAGCTAAGAACGCTGACACAATGTTTGAGACTCTGAAGAGCGATGGAGGTTCGCCCCTCCCACCCACGGGCCTCCCAGCCTGCTGTAAAGGAAGTTCAGTGTGTTTAGAAAGCAAAGGGAGCCAGGCATGGCGGCATCTGTGATCCCAGCCACTCGGGAGGCCGAGGCAGGAGGATCGCAAGTTCAAGGCCAGAGGCGGCCTTTGTCACTTATCGAGCTCCTGTCTCGAGATAAAAGGTTAAAAAATGGGCTGGGGGTGCAGCTTAGGGGTAGAGCGCTTGCAGAGCATATGTAAGACCCTGGGTTCAAACCCCCAGTACCTCAAAAACAAACACCCAGTAAACTAAGGGGGCCGAGGCTTCAGATCAGAACAATAACACCCAACACAATAGGTGTACATCAGCCAAGCCCCACCCACTCCAAAGAAAGGGTCTGCCCTTGACCTGCTCCCCGGGGGGGTGGCTTCTCTATCCTTGGGATGTCCATAGGATGCTACTGGGCAACCTTGAAGTCTCCTGGATCCTGCCCCATGCATGATTTTCCTTTGCAGATTTTGTTGTTGTTGTTGCGGTACTGGGGGTGGAGCCCAGAGCCTCGCGCTTGTGTGCTCTGCAAGTGCTGGACCACTGAGCTGCACCCCCATCCCGTTTTTTTGTTTTACTTTTTTTGAGACAGGGTCTCGCTAAGTGATGCAGACTGCCTCCGGTCTCAAACTTGCGATCCTCTTGGCTCCGCTTCCCGAGCCGCTGGAATGACAGGCGTGCGCCACCGCGATTGGCTCCTTTGCAGAATTTTTATCGGTAGGGCTGTGGGGGATGGAAGGCAGGGCCTGGGACCTGCTGGGCAAGGGCTCTAGCCCTGATCCACACCCCCTGGCCCTCCTTTGCAGGTCTTCAGCTCTGTCTTTTCGCTGTAATAAACAGTCACTGTGAGTATAATAGTTTTTGTACTCCAGGTCCTATTAGGATAATCACTGAGTCCAAGAATGGTCTTAGGACACCTAGCACAGGTTCCTGGAGGGCGACAGTAGCTGCGCTGCTAAGGCATGATGTCCCAAGAATGGCTGCACTGAGCCGGGCGGAGTGGCTCACGCCTGTGATCCCAGCAACTCTGGAGGCGGAGGCAGGAGGATGGCAGGTTGGAGGCCAGAGGCAGCCTGCGTAACTTAGTGAGACTTTGTCTCAATTTTTAAAAAGTTTTTTTAAAAGAGGGGTGGGGGAGCTGGGTGCGGTGGCACACACTTGTCATCCCAGCGGCTTGGGAGGCAGAGGCGGGTGGATCGCAACTCAGCAAGACCTTGCCTCATAAAGCGCGCACACACACAAAGGACTGGGAGGGCAGCTCTGTGGTCCAGCACTTACAGAGCGTGCAAGGGCGAGGCCCTGGATTCAATCCCCCGTACTGCAAAAAAAAAAAAAAAAAAAAAAAAAAAAAAAAAAAAAAAAAAAAAAAAAAAAAGGACAGATGCACTGTTACTCTTACACTCATTTTACAGATGAGGTGGACTGTGGCGGGCAGAGCTCTAACTCCCCACCCCACCCTGATACACTGGCTATTCACTCATATGCTCATTTAGGCACTCCTATGAAGAGACTTTGCAGATCTAATAGAAGTTCCAGGGCAGCTGACCTTAACACACAGAGATTCCCCAGGTGGACCTGGCCCAATCTGCTGAGCCCTTGAAAAAAAATTTTTTTTTCTCTAGCTGGTGGTAAAGGGGAAGTCAGAGGGATCTGGAGCGGACACAGGATTAGATGTATTGCTAGGCATGGAGCACAGCCTCTAACTAAAGCTCCGCAAGGTAGGGCCAGGGGTGGAGCTCTGTAGTAGAGTGCTTGGCTAGCATGTGGGAAGTGGGTTCCAATCCCAGCACCATTGCCAAAAACCAAAACAAACAAAAAGGCAGAAAGAAATCAGGGACCTCAGTCCTACAGCCCCAAGGAACTGCAATCGGCCAACACATGGATGGACTCAGAAGTAGATTGTTATGGTGTGGATCTAGGTGTTCCTCACAAAGGTTGTGTGTTTGAACATTGGGTCCCCAGCTGGTGGCGCTGTTTGCGGAGGCTGTGGGAACATGGGGAGCTGGGATTCTAGCTTGGTGGAAGTGGCTCCTTGGGCCCAGGCCCTTGGAGGATTTTAAAGGGAGCCCCTGATCCACCACACCCTGAGGTTCTGTGCCATAAGCCCTGTTGCCACATCATGTGCCTGCCTTGCCTAGCATCCAATAAATCTATGTTTTTTTCCCCTGTTGGTTTCTCTGTCACAGCAACATATCATCTGACTAATGCATAGATTCTTCCCAGATCCTTCAGAGAAGAGCCCAGCCTGGCTGACACCTTGATGTTGGTGTTGTGAGATTGATTGTGAACAAAGGGCACACTGCAGCCGGCCTGGACCTCTGACCTACAGACTTGTGAGCTAGTAAACAGATGTGCTTTAACCCATGAGATCTGCGGTATTTGTTACGCAGCATAGCTAGCTAATACATAGTAGACAGAACCTGGGCCCTGAACAGTGATGCACATGCAGCTGCCAAGCAAGTCTGTGCTGCTTGCTTCTGACTTGCTGCATGAGCAAGAAACTTCCAGTGGGGCTGGAGATATACCTCAGTGGTACAGAACTTGACTAGCACAAACACAAGGCCCTGGATTTGATCCTCGATACCACAGTAAACAAATAAACAAGTAAAAAACTTCCAGCAGATGCCCAACCTGGACCTCAGCCTTGACTCCTCCTCCCCTCCTTCATGCTTTCCTTTGAATCTCACAACCTGGCTCCTCTGGATTCCTTTTTTCCTCTTTCTTTCTTTCTTTCTTTCTTTCT
>VMDO01036828.1:0-14836 GCA_007922755.1 Pedetes capensis
ATTGTCAGTGCTTCTCTGCTGTTCATAGGGTTTTCAATGGCAGATTGATTTTTGGGAGGGGGTTGCCAGGTCCTTCTCCCAAGCCTACAGCTTCTGGTGTTCCCAGGCAGTCTCCCATCCAGGTATTAACCAGGCCCGACCCTGCTTAGCTTCCGAGATCTGACGGGATCAGATGCCACAGGGCTACAGCTGCGGGCTGCCCATGGCATGAGTTACGTGTTTTTTTGTTTTTTTGTTTTTTTGTTTTGGCGGTACTGGGGATTGGACCCAGGGCCTCATGCTTGCATGCTCTGCAAATGCTAGACCACTGAGCTGCACCCCACTCCATTTTTTACTTTTTGAGACAGGGTCTTGCTAAGTTACACAGACTGCCTCTGGTCTCAAACTTGTGATCCTCCTGCCTCCGCCTCCCAGACTGCTGGGATTACAGGCATGTACCACTCTGCCTTGCTGTACCTTTGTTTTCAATGTGACATAGTTTCAACACTTTAAGGAGGTCTTTTGCATCAGCTTTTCCCAATGCAATGTGTCTTTTGATTTCTTAGATTGCTGTTTCTGTGGTTAAAAACCTGTATATGTATTCTTTCAGCTATAATTCAGCCATAGAACAAGAAGAGAAAAATAACTTTAAGGAAATTCTCTAAATAGTTATCTTGACAAGATGGAGGTATAAAAAATTTTAGGAAAATTTCCATACATTCCACTAATTTTCTCTTTCTCTTATACATGTGTTGTGCTCTCTTGATCATTCCCAACAGCATAAAAGCACACTGTTGGAACTCTTGCCATCTCACAAACATTGTGTTGGTCTCATTTGCTGCATACCTTCACTCTATTTTTCTGCTTCCTTTTGCAGCAAAACCTTCAGAGAATTAAGGTCTTTCTATTTGCAATCTCCAATAATTTCTCTCTCCAGTTCTGTCTTAAATCAACCCAAATCAGTTTTTGCTTCACTGAGACCTTTCTTGTGAGGGTTTGCAATGACTCCAGTGTTGCTAATCCATTGATCAGTCTTCACACCTCATTGTGCCGGACTCAGCAGCATCTGACGCATGAGCAGGCTCTCCCTCCTGATTTCCAGGACACGATCCTCCCTGGTTTCCTCCTACAGCACCATCCTTGGCTGGATCATGCTCTTGCCCCAGCCTTTTACAGCAGTGGGACTCAGTCCTAAGTCCTCTTCTTTATTAGTGTTCACTTTCTTTATTATTTTACCCAGCCTCATTTTTTAAAATATTAGATTGAATTTATAGGACTGTAGTAGCAAATTTCCACTAACTTGGTGATTAAAAACCACAGAAATTATAGTTTTAAAACCATTGAAATCTCTCAGTTTTGAAGGAAAAAAAATTTAAATCTGGTAGAACCAGATGTCATGGTTTTCAGGGAGAAACATTTTTGTGTGATATTGAGGAAGAAATATCCTCTGCCTCTTTAGGGTACTGATAAACTCAGACTCCAAAACTCTCTAGAAAAGGAAAGAGTTCAAGAGCAAAGAAAACAGGCTCCCATTTCTCCAATTGGTTCTGCAGGACCAGAAGAGGTTGGAGTGTGAGCTACATAGTCAGAAGGGGCCCTAGTGCAGGGAAAGACCCCTAAACTTTATCTCCAGTTTTTCTGCTGTTCCCAGCATCTAGTTCTCCCAGAACCTCCCACCATTATAATCAGTCTGGATTTTATCATGGATACTGGCTACATTTTTTATGTGCTTTGATTGCTTATGAACCTTGCAGTTAGATTGAGGATTTCTATGATAATTTCCCGATAGGAAATCTGAAATTCAGAGAGGTTAAGGCTGCATCAGTATTGGAGGAAGACTCATTAACAACCTGCGTTATGCAGATGACACAACTCTGCTTGCTGAAAGTGAAGAGGATTTGAAACATTTACTGATGAAGATCAAAGATCATAGCCTTCAGTATGGATTGCAACTAAACATCAATAAAACAAAAATCCTTACAACTGGATCAGTATGCAACTTCACAATAAATGGAGAAAAGATTGAGTTTGTCCAAGATTTTGCTTTGCTTGGCTCTATAGTCAACACCCATGGAAGCAGCAGTCAGGAAATCAAAAGATGTGTTGCTCTCAAAAAGCTGTGGCAAAAGATCTCTTTAGAGTACTGAAAAGTAAAGATGTCACGTTTGAAGACGAAGGTGTGCCTGACTCATGCCATGGTATTTTCAGTCGCGTGATATGGTTGTGAAAGCTGAACATTGAACAAAGGAGACAGGAAAAGGAATTATGGTGCTGAAGATGAATATTGAATATACTATGGACTGCCAAAAGAACCAACAAATCTGTCCTAGAAGAAGCGCAATCAGAGTGCTCCTTGGAAGCAAGGATGGCCAGACTGCGTCTTACATATTTCAGAGATGTAGTCAGGAGAGAACAATCCCTGGAGAAAGACATCATCTTTGGGAGAGTGGCAGGTCAGCGAAAAAAAGAAGAACCCTCCACCAGATGGATTGACACAGTGTCTGCAAAAATGGCCGTAAACATAAAGAAGATCGCGTGTCTGGCACAGAATCAGGGAGTGTTTTGATCTGCTGTACATAGGGTCTCTATGAGTCAGACTCCACTCGATGGCACCTAACAATAGCAACAACAACAACAACAACAACAACAACTGCAACAACAAAGCTGCACAGTGCAATACTAACAGGTGACTGAGACCTTCAGTTCTGAATGAAAGCTTCTGCTCTTCCCTCTGACTATGCTTGTTTATCCTATGTTGAAAACAGAAACCTTTGATTCTATTTCTGTGTGGGAATCAAGGATGTTATGAATGCTTGCAAAAAGCCAGTTGGGCAAATTTTCTTTTTCTCTCTTCTGCCAGCAATAGAGTCGACAGGCCATCCACAATACATACTACCTTTTATTAGCAGAAGCTTTTTTATTTTCTGCTTAAATCAAAAAGGGAGCTTATCATGTGGGCCTGAGATAAGCACATTGTAAATAACCTGTTGTAAAATGAAGATATACCGTGTTGAGAACAGTGGGAGATTGACCTATCTGTACTTTATAAACCATGTTAATATTTTCAGCATGAATAGTAGAAATGATTTATAATTTCTTATATATTGGTATAGAATAAGTCATTGAAGCAAATTATTTACTTGGATTTTCAGAATAGTGGTACTTTCTCCCTAAGGTCATAGAAATGAGGGCCTTATGATTAGATTTTGGGGCAGGAAAGATCTGAACTTGAAGCTTGGCTGTATCATGAATAATATATGACACATATGCTTTACCTAATACTCAGTTTTTTCATCTATTGTTGTTGTTAGGTGCTGTTGAATTGGGTCCAACTCATAGCAACCCTATGTACAGCAGAATGAAATACCCCCCAATTCTATGCCAGGCACATGATCTTATTTATGTTTAAGCCCATTGTTGCAGACACTGTATCCAATCCCTCTAGTGGAGGGTTTTTTTTTTTTTCATTGACCTGCCACTTTTCCAAACATGATGTCCTTCTCCAGTGATTGGTCCCTCCTGACTACATGTCCAAAATATGTAAGACACAGTGAAGCCATCCTTGCTTCCAGGGAGCACTCTGGTTGCACTTCTTCTAGGACAGATCTGTTGGTTCTTTGGGCAGTCTATGGGATGGGGTTAATTTCAGTACTTATAGGATTACTAGTATTTAAGGGAGGACTTTGGGGCAGTTAAGTGGTGCTGTAGACATGGGTGTCAAATTCTGCTCTGCTAGGGATCTTCCTTTGTCCTCATGTTTTCACATGGTTTGTGACACCTGGACCAATGCCATACTGGGCCCACCACCTCTTAATTAGTAACTGTAATTGCAGTTCTGCCATTTTAACAAAGAGTTCTTATGAAAAGTTTAGTTGGTACCTGCAATGCTTTTGGCTGAAGTGTGGCCTCTCACATTCTGGGAACTGCATACACATATTTATATGTGCACATGAGGAAAGAGACCCTAGACTTTGACTTAGCTGGTCAGGTTCATGGTGTGGAATAGTGGAACCACAGGAGAGAGGCAAGGACATGGGACCATGGGTGAAACACATCCCCACAACATCCTGGACGCTGAGAAATTGTGTTTGAAATTCTTCCTTTATTGGGAGTTGCTGTAGTTCAAATGTGTCCACCAAGTTTATGTGTTGGAAACTTCATCCCCAAGGCAAAGTATTGTGAGGCAGGGCCTAATCAGAAGTGATTAGATCATGAGGGCTCTGCCTCATGGATGGATTAACGTTGTCCTGGGAGTATGTTTTTGTTGTGAGAGGGGGTTTGTTATGAAAGCAAATTCAGGCCCCTCTTACCCTTCCTCTCACTTTCTCTTGCCCTTCCTCTCACTTTCTCTTGCCCTTCCACTTCCTACCATGGGATAACGCAGCACAAAGGCCTTGGCCAAATGCTGGCACCATGCTCTAGGACTCCCCAGCCTCCAGAATTGTGAGCTTCTATCATTTCTCAGTAACCCAGTGTCAAGTATTCTATTACAGAAGTACAAAAAAGACTAAGACAGGAATGATGGGTAAGAGGAAGCAATGGGATGAACAGAGGTGAGCATTTCATGAAGGGGTTGAAAGTAGTCACAGTCATAAAGACAGTGAAAAATGAATCACAGGATGGATCAAAGCCTCTGGCATGATATGCGCTCAATAAATGTTGACTACTGGAGTTATGATTGAATTTGTTAGTGCAGTGGTGTCCCTGAAAATTCTCACAAAAATTCTTTTTAACCTTGCTCTATTTTGGGGGGTCACTGTTAGTGCTTCTACTCATTCCCCCCACCTTCTGCATATATTTGTACCTCACTGATGGCTTTGAAAATTTCCTAAATCAAGTCTGTTTTCCCATACTTGAGTAAAGCTAAGTGAATTCTCATCTGTACACTGAAGGTGAAGATTCATCTAGACTCTAGGTCTTTGGTCACACAGTAATAGTTGAAAACTCATTGGATATTTTTCCATGAAGAGTTTTATTTTGTTTATTTTTCTTAAAGATGATATTTTCCTATAAGATCATGCACTGCAATGCATGTATCTTATTCTGATTTATCTTCCTGCTAATTTTTCCTTCTGCTATGTCCTGCATATGGGCTGGGGTTTAGCTCAGTTGGTAGAGTCCTGCTCTGCACTCTCTGAGGACCTGGGTTTGATCCCCAGGATCATAACAATGGGAGAAGGGTGTGGTAATCCACTCCTGAAGCAATCCTGGAAACAATCAGACATTGAAAAGCCTTTGAGGGTTGCTATGAGTTGGACCTGACTCAATGGCACTTAATAATAACAACATGTCCAGCATATTGTTAAATAAATCCATTTATTTTTTATTTTTTATTTTTACTTTGGCTATGTATATTTTTCTTTACCCATAATTTCTGTGTGACTCAACTGTGTTATGTGATTTTTCCCTTATTTTTTTCTGGACAGATGTTCCAAGCATATGATTTATTTAATAGTTATTTTCGTACCTATGTTTAATAATTCCAGTACTTGAAGTTTGTGAGAATCTTTTGCTGCCTGTTTTTCCCCCGGGGAATTTTGACACATGCTTCCTTGCATGCCCAGTTATCTTTGACTTTATGATGGTCATTGTTGTCGTTGTTAGGTGCCGTCGAGTCGGTATCCAACTCATAGCGACCCTCACAGGGTTTTCAATGGCTGACTGTTTGGGGATTGCCTTGGGAGTGAATTGCCAGGCCCTTCTTCCATTTTTGCAGTGCTGGGAATTGAACTCAGGACCTCAGAGACTGGAGCGCAGCGCTCTATCAAATGAGCTAAATCCCATCCCATGATGGTCATTAGTCTCAAAAATTTATTTCTGAGGATTCCCTAAGGTAAGAGCAATGCATCCTCTTCCAGAGAGGCTTTAGCTTGCTACACCAGGCATCTGAGGCAGCTGCCAACCTTTCCTGAGGTTTCCCCTCCAACTAAGCTTGTGGTTTGAGGTTCTTGAGCTCATGTAGGTAAAACCACACCAGCATGAATTATCTGGCCACCATTCTCAGGAAGATAGTTTTTTCCCTCTCTTTGTCTTTGGTTGTGCTCAGGCTCAGGACCTATTTCTTTGTAGTCTCCTGAGGCAAGACAGGGGCAGCTTTAACCCTACTTTATTACTACTTTGAGAGCATAACCTGTTTGGGGTTCCAGCTTAATGTGATGAGGGTATCCTCACCTTGCGAAGGGCACATGGACCTTACTATTTGTCATTCTTACTCCTCATGAGTCATTAGAACTGAAGCCCAAGCGGCTGGTATTGACGATATTCTCTGCGAAAAAGCTGCTCTCAACTTTAATTTTCAGCAAATACTGGGTTTGGGCTTTCTTCTGGAGTTTGGCCTCATAATTGATGCAATTGGTGTTTTTATATTTTAGCTAGATCTTTTCTTTTGTTTTCATGAAGCTTAGTTCAATGAAGTTAGACTAAAATTACTTGAAGTACATCTTAGTGGTGGTTGTTTTCTTGTTGCGTTTAATGATGCTACCTATTTACGTCCAGGTGATCAGAAGTAGAGCCAGTGAATTTCATGTGTGTCAGGAGACAGCCTTGTTCTTGTCTTTGAGGTGAATCCTTGGTCAGAGCCCACATAGCATAAAACACGACATGATGTCCAGAGGATCACGAGCCCTCAGAAGTAAGTACCATGGCAGAGGAGACTCTGAGAAAGGCACAGCCACATGGCTCTTCCCTCCATGGGAGAAAAACCTCTTGGTTTGGGCTGCCCTGAGAATGTGTCACCTTAAGGAGTAGTCTTGTCCCAGTGTTGCAGAATTCCAAAGGGAAGAAGAGGGACCTGAGGCTTAAGGAGGACTTTATTAGTACTAGTACTTGACTCAGTGGAATCATTTCCAAAGACTGAGCCCTGGACAAAGGAAGCTTGGACCTTTTATAGGATCTGTGAGGGGGAAGGGCTTACAAAAGTAATAATGTGTGAGGACAGACAAAGCAGGGTTGTATAAGTAGGTACAGGGTAGGCAGGTGGTCAATTTTCTCTCCCAACTTATAGGAAGAGAAGGGGAGGTGTAAGTTGCTCCAGGTTAGAATAAAGTATTACTACGTACATTGCACATAGTAAGACGTTCTAAAAGCTAAAACTGCTCTGTGATTCTCAGAATTTACTGGGTCATTTGTACCAAACCAAAATGATTTAGACACACATCATTTGTAACAAGTTAAGCAAACTTCAACTGAACACAGAGTGCTTTGATAGAACAAACCGTGTTTTAATAAGGAGCTCCTGGCTTATCTAAGAGTGAGAGGTCTTTCTTTGGGAGCCTGTTTTACCAGCATTGGGACAGGAACTTGCAGTAATTATAGCCAGGATAGCCTTTGGGAGGAGGATTTGATTATTATTGAAGCTTTCTTAAATATTGTTGTTCAAAGAGCTCTGGTTACCAAAATGACTTACATCTGGGAACTGTGAAGGTAAGCAATTACCTAATTTTTTTGTTTGAGTCCAGCTTCTGTCCATCAAACTCGGGATTCTAATGATAAAAGTTGTGATTGATTTCATGATGGACTCTAGTTCTTTATTCTTCTCTGTGTCCCTCACATATTGGCTTTGTCATGAGTGGGGTGTATTTCCTTGCCCCTGGCTTTGGGATTGCCATCATAGTTTTCTTTAGTCAGTGGTACAAAGTAAATAAAAGTGGGCCAGTTCTGAGCCCAGCTTTGAGGAGGCCTCATGTCTTCCCATTTTCCTTCCTGCACCTCTGGTACTAGATGTGTCCTGGGCAGGCCTTTGGTCCAGGGAGGACACTGGACATGTCTTGGCTAGTCCACTGGTCCAAAGAGAATGAGAGGCATATGGAGCACAGCCGTTCCAGCTGTGGAATCCTGAAGAGCTACCCAGTTACACCCAGCTTACATCAGCAGACTCCCAAAACTAAATGGGAAGAACACACTCTGTTTTTCTCAAGCTTAAGGAATTGAAGAAAAAACTCAAACTCGAGTGGGAATAGTGAAGGATTCTATAGGGCAAATATTAAAGATGCAGGAAACATCAAAAGAAGATGGAAGGAATACACAGAGTCATTATATCAAAAATAATTGGTGGATGATTAATCATTTCAAGAGGTTGCATATGATTGGGAACGAGTGGTACTGAAAGAAGAACTGGAAGCTGCCTTGAAGGAACTGGTGAAACAGAAGGTTCCAGGAATTGATGGGATACCAATAGAGATGTTTCAATGAACAGACGCAGCACTGGAGGTGCTAACATGTTTATGCCAAGAGATTTGGAAAACTCCTATCTGACCAACTGACTGGAAGGTGTCCATATTTGTGTCTATACCCAAGAAAGGAGATCCAACTGAAGGCAGAAACTATCAAACAATATCATTAATATCTCATGCAAGTAAAATTTTGCTAAACACCAACCAAAAGCTACTGTAGCAGTACATTAAGAGGAAATTGCTGGACAATCAAGCTAGATTCAGAAGAAGGTATGGAACCAAGAACATCATTGCTGATGTCACAGGAACATTGGCCAAAGCAAGAATATCAGAAAGGTGTCCATTTATGTTTTATTGATTATGCAAAGGCATTTGTGTGGATCATAACAAATTATGGATAACATTGCAAAGAATGAGAATACCAGAGCACTTAATTGTACTCGTGGGGAATCTGTACATAGACCAGGAGGCAGTTGTTTGAACAGAACAAGGAAACACTGTTTGGAAAGGTGTTTGACAGGGCAGTATCTTTTCATTGTACCTCTTCAATCTCTATACTGAGTAAATAATCCAAGAGGCTGGACTTTATAAAGAGGAATGTGGCATCAGGATTGGAGGAAGATTTATTAGCAATCTGCATTATGCAGATGACACAACTTTACTTGCTGAAAGTGAAGAGGATTTGAAACATTTACTGATGAAGATCAAAGAACATAGCCTCCAGTATCTATTGCACCTTAACATCAACCAAACAAAAATCTTCACAACTGGATCTATAAGCAAGTTCATAAGAAGGTTGGAGAAAAGTTTGAGGTTGTCCAATATTTTGTTTTACTTGGTTCTATAGTCAACACTTAAGGAAACAGTAGTCAAGAAATCAAAAGATGAGCCAGGCATGGTGGCGCACGCCTATAATCCCAGTGGCTTGGGAGACGGAGGCAGAAGGATTGCAAGTTCGAGAACAGAGGCAGTCTATGTAACTTAGTGAGACCCTGTCTCAACAAGTAAAAAAATGGGCTCGGGGTGCAGCTCAGTAGTCCAGCACTTGCAGAGCATGCAGGCGCGAGGCTCCGGGTTCAACCCCTAGTATGGAAAAAAAAAAAAAAAGAAGAAGAAGAAGAAATCACAAGATGCATTGTATTGGCAAAAGCTCTTGCAAAAGACCTCTTTAAAGTGTTGAAAAGTTAAGATGTCATGGTGAGGATGAAGGTGTGCTTGACTCATGACTTGGTATTTTTAGTTGCTTGTGAAAGGTGGACATTGAATAAGGGAGACAGGAGAAGAATTGATGCTTTTGAATTATCGTGTTGGAAGTGAATATTGAATATACCAGGGACTGCAAAAAAAAACCAACAGATATTTCCTAAAAGAAGTGGAACCAGAGTGATCCTTGGAAGCTAGGAGGTTAGACTGTGTCTTACACATTTTGACCATGTTGTTAGGAGGGAAAGACATCATGTTTGGGAGAGTGGCGGGTCAAGGAAAAAAAGGAAGACCCTCAACCAGATGGATTGACAACAGTGTTTGCAACAATGGACTTAAACATAAAAGAAGATCACGTGCATGGCACAGTGTTGGGAGTGTTTCATTCTGTTGTACATAGGGTCTTTATGCGTTGGACTCGACTTGAGGGCACCTAACAACAACAACTGGCCAGGAGATATGTAAGTGACACTGATGTTTTAAAACACTGATTTAAAATTGAGTTTTTGTAGAAATAACAAACCAAAACAAAAATTCACCAGAGGCTTCTTGTTGTTAGGTGCTGTGGGGTCAGATCCGACTCATAGCGACCCTCTTAGGGTTTTCAATGGTTGACTGTTTCAGGATTGCTTCGGGATTGGATTGCCATGTCCTTCTCCCATTTTTGTGGTGCTGGAGATTGAACCTAGGTCTTCAGAGAGCACAGCGTGGCACTCTACCAAATGAGCCAAACCCCAGCCCACACAAAGGCTTAGTGAGACTTCACTAAGCTACTTCATTCTCATAACCTTATATGTTGCGGGGAGCTCATTATGGGTCACAAAGATTCCTGTCTGGCCTGCCTGCTTTTATATACATATGTGTGTATATAAATACGTGCTTTAGGCTAAAGCTTTCTACTCATATATATGTATATATAGAGAGGTTTTTATGGAGATAGAGTCTGGCTATGTGGCCCAGTCTGGCTTGCCTGGAATTTGTAATCATCTTGCCTCAGCCTCCTGAGTGCAGGGATTACAGGCCGATGCCACCACACCTAAATGTTTTTGGTTTCAGTACTGCCCCTTGGGATCAGTCTGCTCAAGCACCACCTGTCTCTGTTGCTACCAGTGACCTCATTTTGCTTGCTTCCTGTTATTGTTATATTCTGTCCTGTCCAGAAGATGCCCATTACCTAGTCTCTTAATGGGTATTAAAAGGAGCAGGTGAGCACTGGTGGGCATCTGTTTCTCCTACAGCCTTTGCTTTCTGTCTTTTATGGTGGATAAAAGCATCCATGGTCTTCAGCAGCAGCCAGTTTGACTGGATGTGCAGCTACTAAAAGCATATCTTAGCTAAGCTCTCCTCATTGCAGTGAATTTGTATCGATCTAAAATTGTACTTTGGCTCCTTGGATGAACTCCTGTAAATTCTTTACCAACATCTTCTCTTCCTAATCTTCGGTAATCTTTCCTACATAATATTTACAGTTTCTCAATATAATTCTTCCCTTATTTTTTCATATATTCCTAAGCCTTATACTATGTTTTACTCCCATCTTTTTTTCTTTTTTTGAGTACTGGGGGTTGGATTTAGGGCCTCCTGCACACTAGGCTCCACCACTGAGCTGTGCCCCCAGCCCCTTCATATTTTTTTATTTTCTTTTGAGTCAGAGTCTCATGAAGTTGCACAGGCTGCCTCTGGCCTGGAACTCACAATCCCCCTGCCTCTGCCTGTCGAGTTGCTGGGATTACAAGCGTGCGCCTCAGCACCCAGCTCCTCCTAGCTTCTTGAACAGGTATGGAGTACAGTAAGGCAGACTGACCCACTTCTGGTTCATAGGAAATGTCTGGACAACTCCATGGTGTGGGGTTGCTCCATCCTGATCTCTTCTGATTATAGAGTTTGCCAGTTAGGGCGTTAGTTCTAACTGAAGCCCTGGATCTGTGAATTCTAAAGACCATGATCATTAGCAGTGCTTGTCATCAGCATGGGCTCTCCTTTGCTTTCCAGGCTGTCTCAGCAGAGAGCTTTTCCTGCTGTAGTTACACCAGCTCAGAAGGAACTGTCACCCCACACATCTGTGTGGACTGTATGCTTCATTCATGTTCTTCATTTAGGGTTTATAAGTGACCCTGGGAAGACATTGGGAAATAAGGGGGACATGTTGGGATGCTGGAGATGTCTCTTGTGATGGCCACCATTCTAGGTTAATTCCTTCTGTGGCAATGCTAATCCTGTCACCTTACCTGCTTTTCTCTGAACGTGCTGAGATCAGCTTTCTGTTTTACAGTGCAAGCAGCTGGATGCTGTCAGAGGCTGTCTTCTAGTATCTCCCCTTCCCTCCCTTCCCCTTCATCCTTCCTTCTGTCCTTCCTCCCTTCCTCCTTCTTTTTTCTTTCTTTCCTTTTTTCTTTCTCATTCTTTCTTCCTTCTTTTCATCCTTGCTTCCTTTTCCCTTTCTTCCTTCCTTCCTTTCTTTCTTTCTTTCTTTCTTTCTTTCTTTTTTCTTTTTGCAATAGATAAGGGTTGAACTCAGGACCTTGTGCATGCTGGACAAGCACTCCAATACCGAGCTGCAACCCCAACCCCTTTATTATTTACTTTGAGGCAGATTTTCACTAAATTGTGCAGGGTGCCTATGGCCTTGAACTTGTGATCCTCCTTCCTCAGCCTCCCCAGTCCATGGGATTGCAGGCATGCACCAGGGTCCACTTATGTCTCTTGTTCCTTTTGAGTTTCTCTTTATCAACAAGGGTTAGAAATGACAGCTATTAATTGCTTTGCACAGTTAGACATGGAATGTTCACCTTCCGTGTTATGATTTGAGGACCTCACAACCCTCTTACACTTCAGGAGATGACATATATTCTACAGCCTCTTTGCATAGATGTTGTTTGGAATCTGCAGTGAGGCAGTCTTTCCTGTGGCTGAAGGAATCAAAATGACATGCAGACTGTCTACACAATAGGCTGTTTATTTTAAGCATCCAAGTGGGTTCAAGCTGGAAGAGGAACCTCATTGGGAACTGTGGTCCTCTTCCATTCCTGCTGGCCTCCTTGTCTCCTTCACAGCCCTCATGATCTTTCTTCCTTGTGCAGTCTCCATTTTCCTTGGTGAATCTGCTGTCCTTTCCATTTACTACAAAGTAGCCAATCTTCTCCTTAACTTCTCATGAGAATCCAGATAAAGCTAGTTGACTTAGTGGCATGCAGGACCTCTTGAGGCATGGAAAGGACTTGGAGTTTTATTCCAGTGAGATGGTTTTGAGTTGGAATGATCGATCTGATATATGCTTTGAAAGTATTGCCATATTGTCATGGCCACCGTGTGGGGAGCAGATTGTTATTTTGAATCAATTTACTGCTACTTGTTCAAAGAAACTCCATGTAAGCTTATGTAGTAACTGGTTTACAAATACAGGGTATGACTAGGAACTGGAATAGGCTTAATTCTATTTTTCTCTTAACTAGAAAATTTCCAGACTGTTATGCCAAAGTAAAGGTAGATTTTTTGGCATGGCCATTCTATTAGGAAGACCTTGTAGAATGTTTACAATAGCTGGGACTTTTAAAACATTAAAGGTCAAAATGATATTACTGCCTTTAATAATACGAGAGTGTAAGCGGGAAGTTATGTGTACAATGTACAATGAAACGGATATATGGAAATGTCACAATGAGATACATGTCAGAATGAGACATATTAAGTTGTACATTAAAAATTTCCAATAAAAATTTTAGTATATTGTGAAGATTGAGAATAAATGAGTAAAAATATTAAAGAAAATATCCTACGTCTTATTCGGCTCCATCTGAGAATACTTTAGTGTTCTCTTGCTTTTGTGTATCTCATGAGCAAGTCAAGTTTAGTCTTCATTATTCTTCACAGCCATATTCTATCCAGTAGGTCTTGGGAAAATGCAACAATTGGATTCAGGAGAAAGGAAGACTTTGGCTGCATCTGCGCAAACTATACACCCTCTAGTTCAACCCACAAAGTGGCTATGGTTAGAGCTGAGACTCTAGAGTGGGTCTTGACCATGTGCTCAGTGAAGAATTAGTGAAATGATTTATTTTGTTTCATAAGCAAGTATTTTGTTAAAACAGAAGTGCTTTATGAAAAGCAAGCTGTTTTTTTTTCCCTCCCAAGCTATGTTTTTAAAAAAGGGCTGCCAATAACATTTTGGGAAGAAGTGATTAATTTTCTTTTAAAGAAGTCACTAAAGGAAAGTCTAACTCACCTCAGCGGGGGAAAACTTAACAAAATCATAGGCAGGAAAGCCATGAATCATGAGGGCCTATGACTGTATAATAACTTCTGGTGGATTTGGGCATTTTCTTTGGGTTGGAATTTACCCTGGAAGCATGGCTAAGGTGGGATTTAAAAAAAATTATTTACTCATTTATTTTTAGACAGTGTGTCTCACTATGTAGCACAGTCTGACCTTGAATTCATGATCTTCCTGCCTTGGCCTCTTGAGTGCTGGATTACAGGTTTGTGTCATTGCGCCTGGTTTATGGCTGAGTTTTATCAAAGGTTTTCAAGTAGGGGTTAGATTACAATCTGGTCAGATTTTTGAAGGGGCATTGGCAAGTATGGAAAGAATGATTGTGTCAAATTACCTCTGCGGTCTTCTTCAACCCTCAGATTCAATGACTATAGAGTTGTTGTTGTTGTTGTTAGGTGCCATGGAGTTGGTATCCGACTCATAGCGACCCTCATAGGGTTTTCAATGGCTAACAGTTTCAGGATTGCCTTGGGAGTGGATTGCCAGGTCCTTCTCCCATTTTTGCGGTGCTGGGAATTGAACTCGGAGCTCAGAGACTGCAGTGCAGTGCTCTACCAACTGAGCTAAATCCCAGCGACTATAGAGTAGAAGGTTCAATTTGAAATCCAGAGACCTTGAACAACTCTTTCTATAGTTGAATCTCCTGGTGATTCAAAGTGGATCTGTAGAGCAGCTTTAGAGTTTCTTTGTGTTTGAGGAAAGCAGTTTTTCTTTTGAGAAGAGAATAGATCAGCTTTCAGCATCTAATTAAACCTTATTTTAATGACAGAAAGTATGTGAAAAAAAATCCCCACATAGCAGCTTTCCAGAAGGACCATGACGATAAGGATATTTTATAACCATGCTGTGACATTCAGTAGTCACTGGACTTATAGGAAGCATTTCAATAGCAGCATGTATGATGGAGGACATGAATTTTTGTTTTTAGGTAATTTGAAAAAATCTTTAACTTTTTTTCAGTACTGGGAGGTTGACCTCAGAGCTTCACTCATGCTATGCAAATGCTCTACCACAGAGCTGCACCCTTGGCCCCTTTTTGCTTTTTGATTTTGAGACAAGGTCTCACTAAGTTGTGCAGGCTGCCTCTGGCCTCGCACTTGCAATCCTCCTGTTTCTGCCTCCTGAGTTGCTAGGATTATAGGCATGTGCTGTGGTGCTAGGCTTAATTTTGGGTAATTTTAATCAGTTTAAGTTCACCTAGCAACAGCTGGGC
>VMDO01036829.1:0-14820 GCA_007922755.1 Pedetes capensis
TATCTAGCTCTCTTAGAGAGCTCTTTTATCTAAAGTTTATTTGAGGCTTGTGAATAGTTACTGATCTGAATCTTTCCTCTGTTCTTTGGGTAATTTCTATTTGGAATGATATTCTTCATTTGCCTTCGGTTTATATATGTTTGGTGTTTATATCAAAGCCAAATACTGCTTTCTTATTTCTTATTTACCTGGAATCAGGACCATCTGTTAAACAAAGCTGTGGGACTGAGGTGGAACAAGTGCCTGTCTTCCTTCTGATTTCCCTTGTGGAGCAGGACCATTTGACTGCTTGCTTGCTTGAGAATATTCAGGCTTATTGATTTGGATTTGTTCTTTTATGCAATGTATTGGTGAATATTCTGAGACCACATGACCCCTTACTTTCCAGGTTTGTGCTTTTGACGATTCCTGCTTCCATATTAGTTGTCTCCCTGGATGAGGGGTAAAGTTGAGCATGCAGAACATAACAATAGTGTGTCAGTTTAGGTTCTCCTGAAGCTTTGCTCTTAGGTTCTCCTTAAGCTCTCCTTGCTATTTAGCTGGCAAATGTTTTAAAAATGGACTGATTATGAGGAGTTATTATACTTCTAGCCTTCTCCCAAGCCTACTGCACATAGTGTTCCCAGGCAGTCTCCCATCCAAGTACTAACCAGGCCCAACCCTGCTTAGCTTCTGAGATCTGACGGAGTCGGATACCACAGGGCTACAGCTGCAGGAATGAAGCCCATGAGTCTCCTCAAATTACTTGTCAATTTTTATATATGCCCATGTGCATGTATTTTCAAGGTCTAGAATCCATGTTTCTCATTAGATTTTCATCGTGGTCTGCAGCCCTAAAGAAGTTTAGGAAACACCAACAGGCAGGATGTAGCCCATAGTCACCCTTCATCATGGCCTGCACAACTCAATGGTCTCGCCCTTATTGACTTCTTTTTAATTGTATATATTTTAAAGCTTGTAAGTTGATAAAAGTTTAACCAAAAGTGATGTAATAGTTGCATAAAGGAAAAAACCAATGCTGTATTACTCTGTTCTCCACCAACATTTGCCAATAAAGGGAGAAAAAATTGTATATATTTTAAATGTACAACATGACATTATGATATGAGTATACATTGTAAATGATTACTCACCAAGAAATTAACATAGCCATTCTCTTTTACTTGTGCAAACATTTAAAATATACTCTCTTAGAAAAATTTCAATGTAGAGTATAGTATTGTTAATAACTGAAGCTCAGTTGGTAGAGTGCTGCTTTGTGCTCTCTGAGGCCCTGGGTTCAATCCCCAGCACCTCAAAAATGGGACAAGGACCTGGCATCCCACTCCCCCTTCCCCTTAAAAAAAATCCTCAAACAATCTGCTATTGAAAACCCTATGAGCAGCAGAGAAGCATTGACATAATGCTGGGCATAGTGTAGTGTGGGGAGTGTTTTGTTCTGTTGTACATATAGTCACTATGAGTTGGACCAGACTCGAAAGCACCTAACAACAGAAAAATTATCAAATTTAGTGATGGATATTGGTTTGTGGTATCATCCAAGCTCCCCAAACAAAAAATTTTTATTATTTAATATGTTGGTTTTAAGGCTTATGTTGCTGTATGAATTAAGACACCTTTTAAAAATTTACTAATATAACATTTATTCATGTAATAATAATTATCAAAAAATTAAGGATTTTTTTAGTCACTTACAGAATTCTAAAAGCTCTTAAAAACTATAATAAAAGCAAACTAAACTAACATATTTTCTTTCCATTTTATAGTGGTGTTATTGTTAGGTGCTGCCAAGTTGGTGTCCCTATGTACAAAACATGAAACAGTATTGTCCTGCTTTTCTGATCGTCATAGGATTTTCACTGGCTGAATTTTATAGTATAGAGAGTCTACAAACTACAAAATCAATTTTTATGAGATCAATCATAAAATATGAAAAATGACACACAAAATCAACTACATATAGAAAATAGGGACAACATTTTAGTCTTTTGGTAAGTACTGTGTCTCTACAATTATTATATACAAGATTTGTACTGGAATGAACCTTACAAATAAATTTTGAACGGAGACTACGTTTTTGAATATATTTGTTGTCCTTTTTTTTTTTTTGGTTATGTAAATGACAGTGACAAACAGTAACACTAATTTTAAAAAAAACTATATAATTGGTATTGTGAGGTCATATGTTATCCCATGAAGCACTTACCTTACCCGCCCTTAGGTAAGTGCTACAGCACCACACATGTCTGATATTCTCCTCTGTTAACATAACGTGATTACATAGAACAACAAATTCATGAGTCAATTAGAAATTTACAATAATAGCAAAATTTAGACCCTGGGATCTATTTTCACTCATATTAAGAGTTAACTGTAGATCTTCTGCTGTACATAAAATTTCTAGACATATATCCCACATAACTTCAGTATTGTACCCTCTGATCAACATCTTCAGTATTTGAGCAATTTTTCCATTTTAACAACCTACCCAACCTCGTTTTTATAAGTTCAAATTTTTTAGAGATTCCACATGTAAGTAAGGTCATGCAGTATTTTTCTTTCCATATTTGGCTTGTTTCACTTAGTGTAATGTCTTCCAAATTTAACCAGGTTGTTGCAGATGGCATTATTTCCTTCTTTTAAAGGATGAATGATATTTTATTAGGTGGACATATACCGTGACTTCTTTGTCCATTCATTCAATGGGCACTTAGGTTTTTCCCATTGCTATTGTGAATAATTTGGCAGTGAACACAGGAGAATAGATAGTTCTAATGTGTGGGGATTTCGTTTCCTTTGGATATATATCCATATAAGGGTCATTTGGTAATTTTATTTTTAATTGTTTTGAGGAATTATATACTATAATGGCTGTACCACCACAAATACAGAAGGCTCCACTTTTCTCTACACCTTCCTCAACATTTGCTGTAATACATCATGTCTTTTTGGTAACAGCCACCTTAACAGGGGAGAGATACTATCTCTTTGTGGTTTTGATTTGCATTTCCTTGATGATTAGTGATGTTGGACACCATTTGAATGAATTGTTTGAAAATAAAAGTTTATCTATTTAGGTCCTTTTCCATTTGTCAATCTAATTATTTATTGTTTCTTTTTCCCCCATTAATAAGCAATTTAAATGTCTTATATATTTTGGATATTAATTCCCCAATCAGACACATGGTTTGGAGATATTTTTTCCTAATCTATGGGCTGCATTTCCATTTTATTGATGGCTTTCTTCATTGTGCAGAAGCTTTCCAGTTTGATGTAGTCCCACTTGTTTGCTTTTAGTGTAATATCCAAAACAATCATTGGCCAAGATCAATATCAAGAATATTTTCTTCCTATGTTCTGCATGGGATTTTTGGTTTCATGTCTTATGTTCTGGACTTTAATATATATTGGACTGATTTTTGACTTAGTGTAAGATAAGCATGTGGCTGTGTTTTCTAATCCGAAATCATTGAAATGAGACATACTGGATTGTGGCTGCCTCACTGAGTAGTGTAAGGTCATCCTGCAAGCCTGAGTAAACCCAGAGATTTTCTGCATCCTCCTTCATGTAATATTTTTGGCAAATCTTGTCAGCTTTCTAGCTCTGATGCCTTATAGTAATGTTAATGGCTGCACTAGATTATCAATAGATGTAATTTGATTACTGATGGTTTTATAATTCTATGTTTTCTCTCAACCATTAGTCTTTGAGATTTTAAAAAATCTATCAGAATATCTTCATAAAGCTCAGACACAATGACTAATTGTTCTGCAATGTCATTCTCATGTTCAAAAACAGAAAAAAAGTTTGCGTTGAATATTCAACCTTAAGATTATTGAGATCACAGTTCGTTTTATCCCCCAGTACTTGCGAGTTGATTCCAGGTCCTCACATATATTTTGCAAGTGCTCCACCACTGGGTGACAACCCCATCACATTTTTATCTTGTTCTCTTGAAACAGGGCCTCGATAAGTTATAAAGGCTGCCTCTGGCCTTGAACCTGGCATCCTCTGCCTCTGCCCCCTGAGTCTCTGGGACTATAGGTGTGAGCCACCACACTCGGCCATGATTCATTTCTTTATATTAATTTTGCCAAAGGAAAGGGGAAGAGGGAATACAGTAGTCAACAGAGGTATTCATATTGCTACATGTAATCTCTGGAAATAGCTTTTAAAGTACAAACCAAACAATAAAATTATGAAACATGAGTAGAACCAAGCAGGGAGTCTATATGATTCTAAGGTTAAATGATTTGTGAAAATCATTAGGAATAAATGTTCTTGTGGTTATATAGGAAAGCAGGACTTCATGTCTTCTCAAAAACAGAAACTAGACTACGTTTTTAATAAGATTTTTGAAGACATTTTCCCTTAAAGAAGGAAATATGTTAGAGATGCAATGTCTGAGATGCACCATGATTAAAAAATGGAATGAGAAAAAGAAGATGGAAGAGGGCTCTTTGGTCTTAAAAAAGGAAAGTAAGAAGGCATTGAAGTTGAGAAATACATTGAAGTGCTTCTCAACATAACAGTTGAGATACAGTGAATTGCATCTTAGCACAAGGGATGAGATGACAGAGGAGAATAACAGGGCCAAACACAGATAGTATGTGCTGAAAATTTATACTGTGTCAGAGGAGGACAGATAGGGGAAAGACTGGGAGTGTTCTGAGTTATATTAAGAGCTCAGTTCCCTGAACATAATTTTATTGGCACCATTGGCTAATGAACAGATCATAAGGAATTCATGTAATAAATTCAACATGGATCAGTTCACAGCATGTTGAACTCCTGCAGAGGATGAGCAGGCACACCTCTGGTTGCCTTTTAAGAGACCTGCTGGCTCCCTCCTTGCTCACGGCATTATAGTACTTTTCTGTACTGGATGGGAGGGAGGAGGCCAAGGGAAAGGACACCCACCTCCAGCCATAGAATGTGAACATTGATGGTTCTAAGATGGACCGAGCAATCAACAAATAATCCATTCTGGCCTGTTGAGTATAAAGGCAGTTCTAGGGAGAGCTTGCGGTGAGATTTAACTCAGTTGGTAGAGCGCCTCTCTGTAGTCTATGAGGTCCTGGGTTCTATTCCCAGCAATGCAAAAATGGGAGAAGGATGTGACAATCCACGCCTAAGGCAATCCCCAAAACATTCAGCCATTGAAAACCTTATGAGGGTCTCTATGAACTGGACACGACTCAATAGCACCTAACAACAACAGTAACAGGGAGGGCTTGGGGAAAGTTTTCCTCCCTGATAAAAACAAGCACTAGGGGGATACAGTTCCTCCTTCTGCCTCACAGAAAGGCTTTGAGAGGGCTGAAAATTGAAGTAAGGTCACCATTCTGTAGCTAGTAAAGCAGTGAGAATTGCAGGAAAACAAACCCAAAGGTCTGACATTCTGGAGTAGCCATCTACCCTGAACCTACTGTAATGTGGGATGAGAATGGCTGATCTTACCAACCACTTGTTCCCATATTCTGTTACTTGAAGACATCTCTTGCTTATAAACACCTAGTGGGGTTACCCTAGGCATGGTGTGTCCCCACATCCCAGAGTTCTCTACAATTGCATCTGCCTCTAAGACCCCCTCTAGGGCCACAGCTCTCAGACCAAAACCAGCAGCACCAGTGGCAGGACTCATATGATCTGATCATACCTGGCTAACTTCTGAGCTAGTGATTTTTGGCTTCTATTTCTTTTCTAGAACTAGAACTCTAGTTTCCTTTTTAGGGGGCTCTGAAGTAGACTCTGGCACTTCTCTGTGCCATCTTAGTGTCTGGAATGATGAAGTCTCCTTAGAAGTGTTGCTCTGACCAATTGCATCCTAATGACCTGAGGGCTTTATCAGAAGTGTGTGTGTGCCTGGCCTCCTCCACAGACCCTCAGGAAGTGTCATGCCAGCGAGCCCCACAGTGACTCTGAGGTGAGTTGAAGTTGAAAGCTCTGCCTGCCCTTTGCCTGGTCATCCAATGGGCTGATGCACGAAGGAACACACTCCCAGGACTGCTGCCTCTGCCTGCCTCCACCTATGCTATACCCACCCCCAGGAGCCCCATGCCTCCTTGCCCTTCTCTTCAGCTCCAGTCTGCCTGAGTCTGTAACTCTGTCTGAGCCATCCTGGGGGCTGCCCAGCTGCCATCCATCCCCTGGGGCAGCCCATTTCCTCAGCCATGTCCTTCCTGACTCAGCCTCTCCCCTTGTGTCTATAATTAAGCCAAGCTCAGCTATGCCATCCCCGAGGCCCCAGTGAGCTATTTGTTAGTCATAAGCCACACAGGGATTTCTTAATTCCTTAAAAACAAACAGCAACAATCTGAACCACCAGCCGTATACTTAGAAAAGGCTTAGAGCAAGAGCTAGGGCAAGACTGTAGGACCATCTTAGGAAAACGAGCTGTGCTTGATGAACCTGTTCACTTCACATTTTGTTCCTATAAAAAACCCTCTTAGGAAAAGAAAAAAAATTGACAGACTGCCTATTTTTTTTTTCACAGTGAAAGGATTCAAAGACTGTATGGCTTGTCCAGAGTCACACAGTGCCTATCTAAGCCCAACTTCCACTTGTCTCACTTGTCCTCAGAGTCCAATCTAAGTAACATGTTGGTTATCCTTTGCCACTGCACAGTGCAGTGATGCAATGCTCTGGTAGCAATTTAGAGCCTCCAGAAGGCGATATTCTGAGAATGTCGGAGGCACCACGCTGCCCTGGGGAAATTAAACCTCATCTGCCTGGCATGTGATGTTGGTCCTTCTCCTCGAGGGGCTTTTGCACTGCAGTCTTGGAAAAGTGTAATCAGCCTCATTTATCACTGAATTCTATAAACTTTTGTGGGTTTTTTATTGACTAATAATAAGGCAATTAATGTAATTTTAAGAAATTGTGTTTCCTTGGAAAGGAGGCTGGCCTTGTGCACCTAATTAAAACTGCTTTTCACCCTCTGAACAGTATCACATTTCAGTTGGTAAAATCCCAGGGGGCTTGGCCTCTCCTTGAAAAGAGGGTTTATTTCTAAGGGTCTGGTGAGATTTTGAGGAAAAAGTGATTAGTGAAATCGGGTTTCACCCTAATTAGAGTCTGCAAAAGAGGGAAAAGTTCTGTAGCCACGAGGGTAATAAAGACAAAGTAATTATTGTACTTAGCCAGAAGGAAATGTGTGGTTTCTTTGAAAGCTTGAGACCTGCTCCTCAGGATTGGGAACGCTAAAATCTTTGATGGTTAACGGTATTTATTTGAATTCTTTGAACTGTCAGAGCATAAACTAGGTCACCGCATTTTGATTGGGAGCATTCAAAACCAATATATCCCAATGACCAGTATGCCTTGAGGCCCAAGACAGGCATTTTTGAATTCTATAATGTAAATAAGAAAAAAGCTTCTATCTTCAAAATCCCTTGTTTGATTCCGTATTTCCCCAACTACTCTGCCTACCTTTCTATGGTCAGTGGATAGTTTTCAAAACTTAGCTTATTTGTCCTCTCAGCAATATCTGACCCTGTTGACCACACTCTTCTTAAAATCCCTCATTCTTGTTCTTTGAATTCCTTGTTTTCTTCAGCCCTCTGGCCCCCAGTTTGAAACATAAATACTTGCTGTATTCAAAATATAAGCCACAGCCCATAACTAGAGAAGAGATGATGTGAGATCATAAGAATTAGGAATTATTTAGTAAGTTCTGTTTCCTTTAGTAAACATATTCAATAGAATTTTCTGTGACAGAGCAATTGAAATGTGGCTAATGTGACTGAGGAAGTGAACTGTCAATTTTTACTTAATTTAAATTAATTAAGTATGTGGCCATATTAATCCATATGTGGCAAATGACTAACGTATTGACAGAGCAATGCAGTCTTGCTGTAGAAAGTGAATCCTGTGGACAAGTAGCTTATATATCACCTGTATGTGAGTTAGAAATGTAGAGTCTCAGGTCCAACCACAGACCTGCTAAGTCAAGATTGCATCTTAACAAGAGCAGAGGTCTTTCATAAACACAATAACATTTGAGAAACACTGCTCTGGGTGGTTGATTTTTAATGCCTCACAATGAGATATGTGTTTGTATCCTATTACACTTCTAGATATTATTGTATCCTTAAAAAAGTTCTTTTTCTGTAAATTTTTACCAAGTCATCCTTGTCACATTAATCAGATACATTGTGAACCATATCTTGATTGAACTCCCTCTAATGTCAAAATTGGAAGATAATTATCATTTCAGAAAACACAAGTTAAATCTGTTGGTTTGAGCTACATCTCATTCCTTGGTCTAATGTGTATCATGTGTTAGTAAAACTACCAGATACTTTCCTGTACTCTGAGGAAATAGTATGTTCCTTTCATAAGGAGTAGAGTAAAGATGAGGAAAAATAAATACTAAACCACATTGAAATTATCTTTCAAAGAGGTGAATTGCTTTTTCTATGCTGAAATCAGACTGGTACCCTAAGGCACAAGAAATGATTCACACATAATGTTTAGAAACATAATGTTTAGAAATATGAATTTTAAAAGAACATAGGCAAAGTGTATGTTAAAGTAAACATTTCTTTGTTCTTTGCTGAGCTTGGTGGTGCACACCTGTAACCAAGCACTCAAGAGGCTAAGGCAGGAAGATCAATGTGAGGTAAAGGCCAGCCTGTTCTACACAAACAAATAAAAATTTCCTCATTCTTGATTGACCGTGTCCATGCTCTGGGATGCTTCCACAGTGTTAAGAGATGTAGTACCCTACAAATCAGGAAAAACCTTTGAGAATATAGAACTTTCCAGCTGCAGTGGCTTTGAGAGTGTGACCTCGGGCAGCACTGCAAGTCAAGAAGGAGGAAGGACTGAGAGTCTCACAGCCAGGTGATCTGTGTGGGCTCTACTGAAGCTGCCTCTCTGGGCTCAGTTTGTTCCCTTTAAAATTATTCACTTGGATTTGATCAATACCACCTCTCACATTCAACTCCACCCTCAGGAACTTGTAAAGTAAAGTTTAAAATGATTAAATAGTTATAGCCCAAAGAAAGATTACTCCATAGCTACTCTTAAAGGATCATATATAGTCATACATTCATCTAAATTATTGAATTCATTTTACAAATATGTGGTAAGCACTGTTTGGGGTACTGGGAAATAGCAGCAAACATTATAGTTAGAGTCCCGTGAAATGTGTCTTTAGGAAAGTGGTAAATAAATCACCAACTGCTAATTCTCAAACCTCAAAGACTGACCAAGACTTTGAAATGCCAGAGGCTTATCCTACAGAGAAATTGGAGGCATAATATTTCATAAGAAAAGGCTGACGATAAACCCATGACAAGTAATTAGGCAATAGAACATCTGATAGGAAATCATCACAAAGAATTCAAATGGCAATGTGATAGTGCTTGAATAGTTTTCTGACACTGTGGCTGTCAGAGTGGGTTTCCCCAAGAAGAAAGGCAAGAGACAACCTGGCATGCAACAATGAGAAAAATCACTCCAGGCAGAGAAATCCTCAGGTGCAGAGGACACAATGCAAAAAGACTTGAGTGGACTCTAATAGCTAAAAGAAATCCAAGGGATGGGGCATGGCCTGGTATGAATTAAGATCAACTCTCGCTAGTCAGCCTGCAGCCATAGCCCTGTGGCATTCGATCCCATCAGATCTCTAAGTAGGGTCGGGCCTGGTTAGTACTTGGATGGGAGACCACCTGGGAACACCAGGTGCTGTAGGCTTAGGAGAAGGATCCAGCAACCCACTCCCAAAAATCAATCCACTATTGAAAACCCTATGAACAGCAGAGAAGCACTTACAATAGTGTTTCGCCTGTTGTATGCAGGGTCGCTATGAGTCAGATATCTACTTGACTGCACCTAACAACAACAACTCCCTAGCCAGGCATGCGGGTACATACCTGTAATCCCAGTGTTCAAGTGGCTAAAGTAGGAGGATCATAAGTTCCAGGACAGCCAGGGCTACGCAGTGAGTTTCGAGTCTGTTCAGCAAGACCTTGTCTCAAAAAACCAAAGGCTGATAATATAGATCAGCAGTGAAATGATTGCCCAGCATGTGCAAAGGCCTTGGTTCAATCCTTAGCACCACAGAAAAGCAGGTCACCTCTTTGCCTTCAGCAGAGAGTTTTTCTTAAGGTCTAATTGCCATCTCATTTGCTCTACTTAAAATATTTACCCTTTTTTGAGATATAGAGAACACTCTGCCTAGGAGTCCATAGAGGATTGGTTCCAGGGCTTGGAGTCCATAGGGGATTGGTTCCAGGGTTAATCCTTGGATATCAAAATCCATGGATGCTCAGTGCTCAAGTCTGTTATGTAAAATAAGGCGCTATTTGCAAATAACCTTCACATGTCCTCCTATATTCTTTAAATCAGGTATAATACATAATGCAATGTAGATGCTATGTGAATAGCTATATGTGTAGGGAACAGTGACAAGAAAAAAATCTATACATGTTTAATACAGATACAATTTTCTACCCAAGTATTTTCCATTTGAAATCTGCCCATGTGGAACTCACAGATATGGAGGGCAGAGAGTACATTTATATATATATTTAAAGACTAATACTTAGGAATCTTATCTGTGTAAGACTTTTACGTGCCAACTATAGTTTTATTATTTGAGCTGATATATACTAGAAAATAAATTCCAGAAAGTGCATTTTCTTGTTCTTTAAAATGTATGTTTCTGCTTGATTCTTAAAGATGCTTAGAAATGCTGGCCTGGGTCATCTTCCTCCTGAGTAAGAGTAAAAGGGACAGAATGGTTTTTCTGGGCCTTCATCTTGCCTCTATTTTGGAAAGTAGGGAGGGGGAAACCTGTCTGGATTCTTCTCATTCCAAACCTCACGTTTACATGGAAAGAAAATTGTGTTGTATTTGTGAGAGAGTAAGACAGAGGGAGACATGCACATACCCTATAGAGAGAAATGAATTAAGAGAAAGATTAAGAACTTAGGTCCCCACAGTGGGTAGAGGTCAAAGCTCCAGATGCTGCCTCCAGTCTCAACATTGGGTTAGATTCTGGGGAGTTTTGGTCAAATAGGTCATCAAGTTTGCCATCGCAAAGGTCTTGGTTTATGACTTGTGAGTGTGAAAAATTTGGAGAATTAGCAATTGATGACTTAGATGCCACTTTCCTAAGGATATTTCACAGTAGTAATTTAGTGACGCTAAAGAAGACATCCAATTTTCTTCTCATTCCTTCAGGATCAGAGATTACCCGTGAATGGCCATCTCAATAAGCCATTGAGAAAAAAGGGCAATATGGTGGTATCTCTAGCAGCATTTGCTTCCAAACTGTTCCTGCAGAGGACTTTGTCATCTGAAAACATATTTAGGCTGATCATTAATGTTCATGCCTGACTCAGATCTGGAAAGAAGAAGTACATTAAAGAAGAATTTTGATTCTGTAGGATTTTAAAAATATTTGTAAGTTTAGTCCCATTCCATCCCATGTAAGATGGCAGAATTGAGGCTGCCTGTGTGTGATGGGGTAAAACAAAGTCAGAACAGGAAAGAATGGACTCTATTTCAAAGACACAAAGACTGGGAAAGCACAAAAATCACAAAGGAGGTTATAGGATGGTGTCAGAATGCAGACCACAGCTGAACAGTGAGAGGGAGTGAGCAGGAAAGATCTCCAGCTGCAACTTGTCAGTGAGGGAAGGAATTGGAGCCTCCACCCAAAAAGAAAAGTTGAACAGCCCTGGTGGGCACACTGGAAATAATATAGGACAAACCTATAGTCTTTGAAGCCTTTGGATTCTTTCAGGGGATTTGATGAGACAGTGACTCTTCCTGAGTGGGAAGTGGTCAGCTTTGGAGAAGAGATTCATTTTGCCACACGTATCTCAGAGGGCTGTGACCTGGGCCATCTTGATAGAGAACCTGTTGTGTGAGACTGAACTACTCTAAGGACCTGAAAATAAAGAATAATCACCAGTTATGGAGCCTGAAGGTAACCTGCCACAACCTCAAGGTGCAACACAAGTACAGTGAGGGGGAAGGTGGGACACTGACATTGAGAGGCTTAGGCAGTAGGAGGCTTGGGAAAGATGCACAGAACCCTGCCTGCTGGGGGAAGGAGATGACTCTATCTCCTCAGGGGAATTTTGAAGACAGGAAACCGAGCTGCGGTCAGATAAGACTCCATTTTCCACTGATCGCTGCCTCCACCTAATAAACTCCTTTATTATAGGACAGAGAAGGAAACTGGTCCAATACTTTTCTTTCTTTTTTTCCTGTTGTGCTGGCAATTGAACCCAGGGCTTTGCAGGAGGCAAATGCTGTACCACAGTGCAGTATCCTTCAGCCATTTTGTTGTTTTGAGACAGTCTTATTGAATTGTGTAGGCTGCCTCTGGCCTGGGGCTTAAGATTCTGGCTCAGCCTCCTGAGACACTGGAATTGCATGTGTACACCAGGATATAAATTTTCTTTTTTAGTTTTCTTTTTTATCTTCTGTGGCTTCTGTATCTCTCCTTTTCTATTTTCTATAATTTTAGTGTAATTTTCACTTTATTTTTAAAAAGAAATCACTTAGAAATTTTACTTCTTATTTTTATGCTAACCTAATTTTGTTTATACAATTTTTTCTTTATTGTGAAAAAAAATTTTAATCTTTTGCTCTTTTCTCTGCTTCTTCTTAACATTTATTTCCTTCCTGGGTCTTCCTTCTCCTTTCTCTTATGTAACCCTTGCTCCTTCATTTTTTTTTCTGTCTCTCTGCCTCCTCCCCATTTTTATGTTACATCATTACTATTTTTACCTTCACTCCAATTTGTAACTTCATAAGTTATATTATCCTCACAGTTTTCTGTTCTATGAGCATTGGTGGTGTAGTAGCTGACTTTAACTGATTTTAAGTGTATTTCTATATCTGGTTTGGTCAGGTATTATACCTGTAACAGTGCTTTGTCTTCTCTGAAAGCAGTCCTGGGAGCTGAGCTCTTAAAAGAAAGGACCTCACTAAGAAGATTCCCAAATAAAGTGGGAAGAGATATCCATCCCAACATATGAACAAATAATTAAACATAAATACAAGAAACATGAAAAAGCAAGGCAACACCTCTCTTCCAAAAGGTAATTGTTTAAAGAATGAACTCCAGAATACTGACATGGGTGAAATGTCAGTCAAAGAATCCTAGTAGAAATGATCAGTGACTTCAAAGAGGACACAAACAGTAGATGAATGATGTAAGAAAATCAACACACAACCTGGGCCAGAAAGTCACAAATGTAGAAGACAAAGTTAGGAAAATGGATGAGAAATTCAGCAAGGAAATTACAATTTTGAAAAACAAACAAACAGAAATGTTGGCAGTGAAGAACTCAATGAAATCAAATAAAAACACAGTGGTAAATATCACCGGTAGACTAGAGTAGGCAGAAGACTATCAGGAATGGAAGACAAGCTTGAGGAAATATTAAACTCAGATATTAAGGAAGAAAAAATAAATGAACATAACTGCAACATCCAAGAACACTGGGACATGATCAAGAGACAAAATCTAAGAATTCTGTAGGTAGAAGACGAAGCTGAGATAAAAACTAAAGACACAGAGAATTTATTCAATATTATAGCAGAAAAGTTCCCAAGTTTGGGGAAAAAATGGAAATTTAAACACAAGAACTATTTACTATCCCAAATAGACATGACCAGAAAAGAACCTCCCTGTGAAACATTATAGCTAAACTGCCAAGACTACAGAACAAACAAACTATTAAAAGCTTCAAAAGATAAAGACCAACTCACAAAGGCAAACCTATCAGAATAACACCATGCATCTCAGCACAAACACAAAATCCAGGAAAGCATGAAATGATATATTTTAAGTCCTGAAAGTAAATAACTGCCAATCAAGATTATTATATCCAGCAAAGTTATCATTCAAATTGATGAATAAATAAAGACCCTTCAAGACCAGTACACACTAAAGTAATTCATGACAACCAAGGCAGAATTATAGAGGATACTTAAAGAAATCCTACACACGTAAGAGGAAGAAAGATAGTCTCAATTATGAGAGTACAGGAAAGAAAAAATTTCATGAGAGAAGGAGATGAACTAATGAGAAGTAGGAAAGAATCATACATGTGTAATTCAAAAAACTAGCCAACCCCAAATATGAATAAAAACAAAAGAAGAGAACAAATAGTGTATAAACCAAGCAGGAAAACACCCAATACAATTACAAGAATCAGCAAACTGCTCTAAGTAAAAACCCTATGTATAAGTGGTTCTAACTTTCCAATTAAAAGGCACAGACAAAATATATCTCACTGGCAAGGACACTCACAGACTGAATGTGAAAGGATGGAAATTGATATATCAAACAAGTAGAAGCCAAAAACCAAACAAACAAACAAACAAACAAAGCAAAGAAAAACACAAAGCAAAACAAAGCAACAAAATAACAAGAAAACAAAAAGAAGAAAAAGAAGAAGAAGAAGGAGAAGGAGAAGAAGAAGAAGAAGAAGAAGAAGAAGAAGAAGAAGAACAGGAGGAGGAGGAGGAAGAAAAGAAGAAGAAAGAATAGCCATTCTTATACACAACAAAGTAGACTTTAAGGTAAAGTACACTACATATTGTCTGTAGCTATACCACTGTGGCATCTGACCTCGTCACATCTTAGATGCTAAGCAGGGTTGGACCTGGTTAGCACTTGGATGGGAGACTGCCTGAGAACACCAGGTGCAATAAGCTTTGGAGAAGGACTCAGCAACCCACTCCCAAAAAACAATCAGCCATTGAAAACCCTGAATAGCAGAGAAGCACTGACAATAGTGTTTCATCTTTTGTACATAGGATCTTTATGAGTCTGACAGCAACTC
>VMDO01036830.1:0-14817 GCA_007922755.1 Pedetes capensis
CCATTGATTGTGAAGTTGCGTGCTGACCCAGTCGTAAGGATTTTTGTTTTGTTGATGTTTAGTCGCAACCCATATTGAAGGCTATGATCTTTGATCTTCATCAGTAAATGTTTTAAATCCTCTTCACTTTCAGCAAGCAGCGTGGAGTCATCTGCATAATGCAGGTTGTTAATGAGTCTTCCTCCAATCTTGATGCCACGTTCTTCCTCATAAAGTCCAGCTTCTCGGATTATTTGCTCAGCGTATAAATTGAAGAGATAGGGTGAAAATATACAGCCCTGATGCACACCTTTCTCAACTTTACACAATTCAGTGTTTCCTTGCTTTATTCGAACAACTGTCTCCTGGTTCATGTACAGATTTCTCATGAGCACAATTAGGTGTTCTGGTATTCCCATTTTCTGAAGTGTTATCCATAATTTGTTATGATCCACACAATCAAAGGCTTTTGTGTAGTCAATAAAACATAGATAGACATCTGCGTGATATTCTCTGCTTTCAGCTAATATCCACCTGACATCAGCAATGATGTCCCTAGTTCCCCGCCCTCTTCTGAATCCTGCTTGATTTTCCGCTAATTCCCTGTCTATATACTACTATAGTCGCTTCCGAATGATCTTTAGTAGAATTTTGCTGGTGTGTGATATTAATGATATTGTCCAGTAATTTGCACATTCAGTTGGATCCCCATTTTTGGGAATATGCACAAATATGGATCTCTTCCAGTCAGTTGGCCAAGTAGCTGTTTTCCAAATCTGTTGGCATAAACATGTCAACACCTCAGTGCTGCATCTGTTTGTTGAAACATCTCTGTTGGTATCCCATCTATTCCTGGAGCCTTGTGTTTCACCAGTTCTTTCAAGGCAGCTTCCACTTCATCCTTCAACACCATTGTTTCCTCTTCGTATGCAACCTCTTGGAATGGTTGGTCATCTACCAATTCTTTCTTGTATAATGACTCTGTATATTCTTCCCATCTTCTTTTGATGTTTCCTGCATCATTTAATATTTTCCCTGTAGAATCTTTCACTACTGCCACTCAAGCCTTGAATTTTTTCTTCACTTCCTTAAGCTTGAGAAACACAGAGCGTGTTCTTCCCTTTTGGTTTTCTGCCTCCAGCTCCTTGCACATGTCATTATAATATTTGTTTTTGTCTTCTCGAGCTGCCTTCTGAAATCTTCTGTTTAGTTCCTTAACTTCATCATGTCTTCCTTTTGCTTTAGCTGCTCTATGTTCAAGGGCAAGGTTCAGTGTCTCTTTTGACATATAATTTGGTCTTTTCTTTTTTTCTTGTCTTTTTAAGAACTTTTTGCTTCCTTCTTGAATGATATCTTTTATGTCATGCCACAACTCTTCTCGTCTCCTGTCATTTGTGTCTAATGCATTAAACCTATTTTTGAGGTGGTCTCTGAACTCAGGTAGGATGTACTCAAGGTCATACCATGGCTCTTGTATACTTGTTCTTATTTTCTTCAACTTCAGTTTGAATTTGCATATGAGAAGTTGATGGTCTGATCCACAGTCAGCACCTGGTCTTGTTTTGACATTTTGTACCGAGCTTTTCCATCGTCTCTTTGCACATATGTAGTCAATTTGATTCCTGTGTGTTCTGTCTGGTGAAGTCCATGTGTATAGTCTCCGTTTATGATGTTGAAAAAATGTATTTGCAATAAAAAGGTCATTGTTCTGACAATTCTATCATGCAATCTCCAGCTTCATTTCTGTCACCAAGACCAGATTTTCCAACTACTGGGCCTTCTTCTTTGTTTCCGACTTTTGTGTTCCAGTCACCAGTGATTAGCAGTATGTCTTGATTGCATGTTTGATCTATTTCAGATTGCAGAAACTGATAAAAGTCTTCCCTTTCTTCATTTGTGGCCTTAGTGGTGGGTGCATAAATTTGAATAATAGTTATATTAACTGGCCTTCCATATACATACATATACATACATACATATACACACATATATATTCATATATACATATATGTATATATGTATATACATACATATAGATATATATACATACATATATGCGTATATACACATGTATATACACATATATGTATGTATATGTGTATATATGTGTATATATGAATATATACATATATGTATATTTATGTATATATACATATATATGTATATTTATGTGTATATACATATATATGTATATGTGTGTGTGTGTGTGTGTGTGTGTATGTGTGTGTGTATGAAAGATGTGGCAATCCACTCCTGAAGCAATCCCAAAACAATCAACTATTGAAAACTCTATGAGGGTCACAATGAATCAGACACGTATATATGTATATTGTTGTAGTTAGGTGTTGTCAAGTTGGGTCCAACTCATAGCCACCCTGTGTACAACACAGTGAAACACTTCTTGATACTGTGTCATGCCTGGCACTTAGCCAGTGCTTCTCTGCTCTTCATAGGGTTTTCAATGGTTGATTGTTTCAGGATTGTTTCAGAGGTGAGCTGTGGGGTCTTTCTCACATTTTTGTGGTGCTGGGTATCATACCCAGTATCTTGGAGAGCTCAGAGCAGCACTCTATCAACAGAGTTAAACCCCAGTCCTATATATATGTTTGTGTGTGTACATATATACATATATATACATATATATGCATACATATATATGTGTGTATAACTTATGTGTATGTATATATATAAAATATACACATAAGTATATATGTATAATCTTATTTAATCTTCATAGGCAATCTTAAAAGGTAAGGTGTATTTAAATTTGTTACTTATTACTAAATTTTCACTAATACAACCTGTAAAATATGAGCATTTAAATGGTGAAGTTACTATATTTTAAATGTATACATCTAATTATTTTTCATACCATTGGTTTGATGATGTTGTTGAAAGGAAGAATATAGCATTTCTGTCAAAATCAAAAAACAGCTAAAAGACACTCCTTTGTATTATAGTGTGAAGCATGGTGTATTTTCTTTATAAATGAAATTCAATATCTAAATGTTTGTTAAAAAATGTGTTAGCTTTTGCTGGAGGTTAGATTGAGATGGCTTGTATGGTTGTATATTGTAGTCCAAATAGTTTTGAGTTTCACAAACTTGTAAATTTATAAGCATCATACAAAAAGTGAACATCTATCGTTAGTACTTTTAATAAGAGAAAATGTCTTTTTAACATGAAAAGAGAAGAAAACCCATCTCAGAATTAAATAGAACCATTTAATTTGAATAAAATTATCTTCCAAAAATTTTGCTTCATTTTCTTCCTTTGCCACAGCCTGAAGAACACTTCATTAAGAACTAATATTTAGGAACCACAAGTATAAAAAAGGAAATTGAACCCCATGTGGCTCAGACAAAAGATCTTAAAGGTTAAGTGTTAAGAGCCATTCCTATTGAAGATCAATCAGGAAAGATGAATCATTTCTGGTTTTATAATGGGATTTTATTTGCACAGAGCTTTTCAGAAATGCACTATGCAAGGAGAGGTGCCATGGTACCTTTTTCATGTTTATCCCTATTGGCAATGGGGAAGCGTAGTTATGTAGATACCAATTACTTTGGTCTATAATAGCAAATGATGTGCCCTTCCTCATGCCTTCTTGGGAAAGCTCATTCTGAGTGCCATGTTATCCCCTTCTCCTAACACTTCTCTGAATTCTAGATGTACAATGTTGAATGCCACTCGGTGCTTTTTAATGCGTGTTTCACAGCCAGCTATTTTCAGCTTCATTCTTCACGTTTGTTTTAGCTCTCAGACATGTCAACATGTTCCCTTCAGCACTACATATTATACTAGATCTCTCTGAATATGACAAAAAAAAAACCACAAAAATATTCCCATGCAAAATTTTACTGCCACACTTTAAAATATATACTGTCTTGACTGGTTAACATATTTCTAGAAATATTCTAAATTAATTTTCTTCATGCCCTAATTTCCTCATTTGGCTTTCAAGTGCTTTCTTTTCTGACCTTGTTGTGAGTAAAATGACTACTTCACATATGCTCAATTCTTTGAGGAGACAGAGCATTGTTTCTTTTGGAGCATCACAGTGATACATGGATTGCTCTTAGGGAAGGTAGTACATTCTCCGGGGCTCAAACTTTCCCCAATATCTCAGGAAGTGACATTCATTTTTACAGGTCACAAGAGTAGCTTTTACCTCATAATGTCATGTGGATTCAGTACATTTGAAAACCACAAGTCTAAGAGGAAGAAAATGGAATGCAAAATGTTATCAGTGCCATTCATTCTCCACACAATGAACACACTACAGGAACACAGATGATGGGGGCATAAAGAAGGCTGTCCACAGGGACAGCTAGTAATACAGTGGAGAACTCCTGGGTGTGTGGGACAACATACCACTACGTGTTGTTGCATTTGGATAGGAAAACTAATTCAAATGGCATTTTGCATTCTGAAATTTTGTTACAGTATTTTCCTTTTTTTTTTTTTTGTCTTATTTTCAGTTAGTTTTCTAAGAATCATTTTGATTAACCATTTGAAAATAATCTAAGGTAGGAAGGAATGCAATGTTATTTTGTTGAAAGAAAGTATCTGTTTCCAAATGTCTCTCTTCATGTATTGCACTGTATTTACTTGGGAAGAGACCCGTGTTATGAATGAATTGTTGTTGTTGTTGTTGTTGTTAGGTGCCACCAAGTCATGTCCGACTAATAGTGACCCTCATAGGGTTTTCAATGGCAGATTCTTTTGGGATTGCCTTGGGAGTGGGTTGCCACATCCTTCTCCCATTTTTATCGTTCTGGAAATCGAACTCAGGACCTCAGAGACTTGGTAGAGCGGCACTTTACCAATTGAGCTAAATCCCAGCCCATGAATGAATTAGCCCTATAATAAACTCCTGGAGTTCTAATGCATGCTCACAAATTTTGGGACTTATATGCCTGTATGTGTATGTCTTGTCTATATATGAATATACTCATATGCACATAGTATATACAAACACATAGATTAACATCAAGTTTGCATATATATGTATATATATGTATATATATATATATACTATCTACATACATGAATTTTTATTATCCTTATGTTCTTGGAAATTTTCCACAAAATGTGCATAATCTTTGCCTCTCAGACCACGTAGTTTTGTCAAGGGCCATTTTTATTGTTTATTTATTCCTTATCTCCCACTATATGTCTGAATTTGAGTTATTCTTCTATATTTAGTATTTGTGACATTTATGGAACTTGTTTTCTATACACCTGTGGAGCCAATTTTATTTATTTATTTATTTATTATTTATTTATTATTGGCGTTAAACCCAAGGCCTCACATAAACTTTACAAGTGCTTTGTCATTGGGATGCACCCTCAGGCTATTTATTTATTTATTTTTAAAATTTTGAGACAGGGAGCTAGGTGCGCTGGAGCACACCTGTAATCCCAGTGACTCGGGAGGCAGAACTAGGATGATCACAAGTTCAAGACTAGAGGCAGTCTATGTAATTTAGTGAGACCCTATCTCAAAAAGTTAAAAAAAATGTGCTGGGGGTGCAGCTCAGTGGTACAGCAGTTGCAAAGCATGCAAGGAGAAGGCCTGCATCCAACCACCAGTATCAATATCTATATCTATCTATCTATCTATCTATCTATCTATCTATCTATATATATATATATATATATATATGTATATTCTCATTAAGTTGTACAGGCTGCCTCTGGCCTTGAAATTGTGATCTTCCTGCCTCAGCCTCCCAAGTTGCCGGGGATTAGAGACATGCACCATTGTGCCCCACTAGGAGATAAATTTTTAAATGGAAAGATACCAGTTGTTTTCTGATCTCAATAAAGAGCACTTGGCCTTATATAGTTTTTTAATATATAAAGATTTACTTACATTTATATATAAAATTAAGATATCCATTTTGGAGAAAATGTGGCTATTCATGAAAATGTTGGGACTTTGTAGTCCTGGATCCTGATATTATCTGTGTCGTTCAAAGAAATATGAAAGCCTGTTTCATATTAGACCCATCAGTCTCAGGGTGCATTAAGGATAAATGTTAACTAAAGTTATATGTGATTTTCCCTGATGCCTTATTGGAGAAACTATTTGATATTATTTGAAATTATCTCATCATTCAACATCAGAAATTTGATAATATTTGGTAAGGAGCAGGAGACACCTAGATTTTGACTATTTAGTTAAAGTTATTAAATCACTGATTTATGTTCTGGGAAAATATGCATTGTGTTCTTTTCTCAAAAAAATCATAATTAAGAATAGTCAAGGTAAACATCTCAAATGAAGATGCACTTAATTTCTTGGTGGGTCTAGGGAAGAGTAACCAGTATTCTTTCTCAGTTTATGGAGAGATTAGGAGTAAACCAGGAGAAAGTAAGATCGCCCACATTCATTAGAACTCTAAAGGAAACTACATTTCATGGTATGTATTAATAGTCCCATTATGTAATAAGGAATTGAAGAAGGAAAAAATAAAACTACCATGAACAAGTAGAATTTGAGCTCAGGTCTGAGTCATTCCCAAATTCATCCTATTACCTCATCCACTTATTGATTCTATGTCAAACTTTCTATTTCAACTGGCAATACTTAATGCAGTGATTAGTGCACTGAACTATGAAACTATATGCAGTTCTTAGGTATTCTGTGATGCACTATTACTGCGCTCAACAGCTATTATAGATACATATGTATGCTATGCAAGTTAAAAAAGAAGTAATAAAGAAATAAATTTACAAGGTGCATGCTGCACTTTGATGATGCCAATTTGTTTTCTTTCACAAATGCTGCTAATGTCACTGTCATCTCTACTGCCAAAGGCATTTCTGTATAAGCTGTCTGCTGTTATGCTCATTTAGAAAAGGAAACCTATCAGTATAGCAGGACAGGGATTTCACCTCCCCCCTTCCCATTATGAGCTTCATTTTAAAAGGCTGTTTGCTTTGTCCTAATTGTAATTGGATGAGTCTTTGTCATCCATCAGTGTGTGCATTTCACAATCTGAGGTTGATATCTCATATTCATCTTGGACAAAGTAATGGCACTAAATGACACACATAATAATTCTGCTTACAGCAAAGTTTGTTCACTCAAGGAGGGCCCAGAATCTGAAGAATTCAACTGTCTAGCCTTAGACTCCTAAGTGCTTCCACAAATGTAGAGCTCTTACTTTCTGGCTCTCTTATGCCCAGAGAAGGAAATATACAACCTGAATGTAAACACATAATACTTGAGGCATATATTGGTACAGGGTGACTAAAAAGATCAATCCAAATGTCAACAAGAGAAGAGGTGCAGCTTACCCATAATTTATTAACCCCTGAATTAGAAACTCCGGGTCTTTAAAACAAAATCACAAATATACTAAAGATTAACTCAATGTAACCTTACGCAAATGGGGAAAAATTAAGACAAGGAAGCAAATAGTATTTATGGATACCACCATGCATGCCAAATTCTTTATTGGGCAATTTACATCATACAATGTCCTACTGAGTCCTCACAGCTGTATTAAAAAGCACTATCTGGTCCACTTTATCATTAAAAAATTGGCCAAGGTCACACATGATGACTGATCTATGATTCCCATTTGCAATGTTTCATTCAGTCTTCTTTTTGTTGTACATAGGAGGGAGGAAATTGTTCATAGAAGACAGAACTTGTCCAGCAAATCCTTCCATTACCTCCATGGTCATCGTGTCTATTCTCTTAAAGTAAATTTTTCCTGCCACTTGGTCATTTCAATTTTTACTCACCTGACTTAGCCCGTGGCACTTGTTTCTAGGCCTACTCAATTTGGAAAACTCAATCACTACTCACTGAAGTTGGGAATTGTGTCAGAATCTATTTTCTGTATGCTCATTAGAGAAGACAATCTTCAACTGCTATCCTCAGATTGTTAGCAAGTACGAGAGAGGACACGCCAATGAATTGCCCAAGCCTTATTCTTCAGTGTGGTTTTCTGAGCCGCCTGTGTTCCTGAGGTGTATGGGCCTGGATATTGGGGAAGATATCAGGAGAATTCCTTTTGAAGCTGAGCTCAGAGCCAGCCCCTTTGCTATGCCTGCTACTTTGAATTGTTCAGGACTAATATCATCAGCCCCAACATTGCTGTCAATTTGTCATACTGTAAGGGCTTACATGTTTCAGTGATGCTGAAAGCTATGCCATCAGTGTTTTAGATACAGCAGGACCACCCACGGTGGACAGGTTTCATCTGAGCTTCCAGACTAAGACAGATTAGCAAGAAAGACCTGGTAGCCCACTCTCGGAAAAATAAGCCATTAAAAACCTATGAACAGTTGAGAAGCACTGTCAAATATAGTGCCAGAAAATGAGCTCCTCAGTCTAGAAGGCATTCAAGAGACAATGGGAAAAGAGTTGCTTCCTCAAAGTAGAGTCAACCTTATGATGGGAAGGGAAAAAAGCCCCTGGGACCTCCTTTTGTTGATATGGTTGCAACATTCGTCTGAAACATAAAAAATCATGTGCCTGGCACAGTGCTCAGTAGTGTTTCATTCTGTCGTGCATAGGGTTGCTATGAGTTAGATCTGACTTGACAACATCCAATAACAACAAAGTCACCATTCAAGCAGGTCTAATAGAAATCCTCAGATCTAATAGAAACTTATTTTTAAAAATGAGTAGAAGAAAATCTAGAAAGTAATTTGCATTTCTGCATCTGTAAAAATGGAAATTTTTCTGTGTTTCAAAAAAGATGTGTGAAAAAGTCACATGCAAAATAGGATAGGTGTCTTTTACTGTGGTTGTTATTAGGGCTGGAGGAAGAGCTAATTTCAATTGATCCTAATCTCCTTGTCTCTTTTTTTTCTGTCTCAGAGCTTCTAGAAGAAGGAACACAATTACAAAATGCACTTTTTAAAATGCTAGTTTCAATGCAGGCTGTCTGGGCTGTCCCTTCCTGCCTACAAGCCTGCCAATATGATACATTTATTTATTTTCATTGCTAAAATCATAGCCTCCTATTTTCTTGTCTATCTGAAAGTTCCATCTCTTTTTCCAGTTAATTTATTTTTTATAAAACGGATGCTCCCTCCTCAATTTTAGCAAGTTATTTCTTCATTTTAAAACCAGCATTACTGCTTCCCTACCCTAAGAGCAATCCCCTACTACCTATTACCCTATGAGTTTCATCCTATAGAGCTAGGGCCCCCAAATGTTGAAAACACTAGGAGTATGACCAGATGTTGTCTTTGTCACCTTAAGAGTTCCTGTTGTGGATTAGGACATAATCCTCATCTGTGGATATATTCTTATTAGGGAGCTATGGGAGAGGAGGCTATTGTCAGTTATCACTGCAGCAATGGGAGTTATTGATATGCAGATCAAACATCAGTAGTTGGTTCCCTAAGATAAGCATTTTCAATAGTCTATATTAGTTTAGCTTGCAGCCATAGCCCTGTGTCATCTGATCCCCATCAGATCTCCAAAGCTAAGCAGGGTTGGGCCTGGTTAGTAATCGGATAGGAGACCACCTGGGAACACCAGGTGCTGTAGGCTTGGGAGAGGGACCTGGCAACTCCCAAAAACCAATCTGCCATTGAAAACCCTATGAACAGCAGAGAAGCACTGACAATATTGTATGCAGGGTCGAGTCAGATACCAACCCAACGACACCTAACAACAATATTAGTTTAACCCATAAGATTTATTACTTTTTCTGCACCATATTTCTTTTCTGTATGATTTGTGGAGGAAAACAGAGAAACAATAAAGCCTAAGTAGTGTGGGTATAGTTTCCTTTTTAAAATTCCAAGAAATCTCAAGAAAATTTTGGGAAATTTACTGTGAGATTGGAGTTTTGCCAGATGATAAGTATCCAGAAATGAAAGACATATCCTAGGATCGTGTGAAATAAATAGGGTTGAAAACATAGCTATGTAATATTCTGTACTGATGCCCTATTGCTGTTGTTGTTGTTAGGTGCCGTCAAGTCGTGTCTGACTCATAGGGACCCTCATAGGGTTTTCAATGGCAGATTGTTTCGGGATTGCCTTGGGAGTGGATTGCCAGTTCCTTCTCCCATTTTTGCGGTGCTGGGAATTGAACTCGGGACCTCAGAGACTGCAGCGCAGTGCTCTACCAACTGAGCTAAATCCCAGCCCAGTTAGCACATTTCAAATTGTAATGGCTGTACAAAAGGTTGAGAGGCCAGGGAGTACTTCAAGATACATATCTTGTTTGATAAAACAAAATACATAAGAATCAGTGGTGAAGTAGAGGAATATATTAGAGAATCAGCAGGAAAGATTCTGGAATAGATTCTCTGGAGAGAAAGGGAAAATAAACGGTATATTGGAAACAATCAAAATACACGGCAACTGCTTTCTGCCCTAAGGAATAGATAGGTGTTTAGATACATGTAGTTACAAGGCAAGATAGTAGTTTAAGTAGCTATATACCACTGTTTGCATAAATCGTGGCTTCCTAGAAGTCCAAAGAGAGAGACAGAGTATCTGTCTGCTCAGATAGGTGAGGTTTTACACTGTATCCAGCTATGTGGTGGTTTGAAGAGGCTTTAAAGATGAAAAATGTTGCATGTCGGAGGTATAGAATATAGGGTGTTAGAGCAATGGTAGAGTGGATGATCATATTGTCGGGTTTGAGTATGGAGGCAAGAGTGGTCAAATGGGCATGACTGATGTGTACATAGTACAAACTTGGTTAAAACGTAGAGTATGAAGCCATGGGAGAGTGAAAAGTAAAGGAAAGTAAAAAAGGTAGGCGCAAGACCTGCCTCCTTCATACAATGCACTGTAAAGTGTTTTCTGTGCTGTGATTGAGGAGAGTCCAGATAGACAGTAAATATACCAATCCAGAGAGCTTGATACTAAAATAGTGTTATATGAAAAGAAGCTGGAGAGGACAATACTCAGTATCTAACCTGTGGCTTCTACCTGTAGTCCCCCTGTCCAGAATTACTAATCAATCATATCACTCTTTTCCATAAGTCTGAATCTGGACTGGGAGCCTTCTAAACCCAGCAAAGCAGTCAGCTATTAACAACACATTGATATTGATATGAGAGATAAAATCTCATTGCCCTCTCTGACTTAGGTAACAATTCATTGAAATTGGAATGTGAGATGAAACCCCTTTACTGTTTCTGACTTAAGGCACTGCCTGTGTGCTACAGGAACTATTTATTTTTATTTCCTATTCCATTTCCTTTCACAGTCACTTTTGTGACAAAACATTATTCTCCAACCTCTATTTTCTACTGATGGTGAAGTTTTCACCTTTGAAACCAACCAATACTGTAATATGGGGGTTTGTGGATACCTACTTATTTTAGACAGAATTGTTTGAGGAGTTTATACAACTTATTTCTCTAAATGGATTGTGAGCCTCACAAAGAAATTTCTATTTATTTTACATTCTCCTCAGTGGCTGGCCCCATTTGGAGTACACAGCAGGTACATAATAAATACTTGTTGACTTATTTGAATTTCAAGCCTTTCGTGAAAGTCATTATGATTTAGCTGAAGAATATTATAGCCTTTAGAGGGGCTAATTAGAGCCAATAATTTGACTGACCTGTGCTGGTTCTGAAGTACTTAGTGGTAATAATACTGTTTTTTCAAGATGGATATTTTACTGTTGAGCCTGTCTGGTTTGAGAGGCTCACTGTTTTATGGTCTGTGTGTGGTGATCATTTGGATGTAATGATCAAATGGGGGTTGCCCAAATTGATCGTTATAACAGGATTCCACTGTAATTACATTTCCATAAATGATACTCAAATTCACTAGGGAAATCAACAACCCCTTGGTGTGCCTACTTCCCGCACTGATTACAAATTCAGGTTCTATAGCACTTTCTAAACAAAAGGTAATTAAAATTTTACAACTCATAGTTAAGCCAAAATGAAAAGGCAGGTTTTTGTTCTAGATTCAAAAGTACTGCTTTTTATAGACAACATGAGAAGATGATTTGATTTAGAACAGGCAGATGTTTGGATCATATACAAATTGATGCATGCATCTTATTGAGATAAAAGAAGTAAGAAAGTTGGAATTCAAATTAGGGATTCAAACCCGAACTCCATTTTTCTTATGTCTTCTTGAGTAAATAATTTAATCTTGTAAGCCTCAGTTTCCTCATCTTTAAAATAGGGATACTGTAATTTCTGGCTCATTAAGCTTTTGAGATAATTAAATGACCTACTCTGTAAAATGCTAATTATAATGCTGGCTGGGCACGTTGGTAAGTACTCAGTATGCCTTTGTTATTATTACTGTCATTTAGCTTTTTGTTTTGTTTCTACAAATCTAACCATCATCTCTCTGAGAACACCATAAGAAACATCTTTGTCTGTTCTTCCTTAGGTGTTGGATGTTTCTAAATCCAATATATATTAATATCCTTAGCTATTAATTCTTCTGTTATAGATTCTATGTCTTAGCCTCCAGGTTTCAATTCTGGCATAGGATTTGTCTACTTTATCAGGTTAATGAAAATATTCTATCAACTTCAGATTTTAGACATCCTAAAGGACTTATCACCTTTAGGCAACAGGTCATGGATGATTCTAATGTCTGTGGATTTCAACAGTGCATTTCCATAATATATGTGAGGGATAGGGGTTTTATCTCAATCTAAATACTATTATGCCATCAAATTAACATTCAAAATGATCCTATTTTAGGCTTTTGCCCCTTTTCAATTCAAGGAATAGTTGTAAATAAAGCATTGCATTTTAGTCTATAAATTATTCTGTTCAACAGAAATTTAGCCACCAAAAATTATCTGGTCCATATCAAAGCAAACCAAGGGTTAATGTTGCATATGTCATCCTTTGCCGCCAATGAAATCTATACCCCAGAGGGCATTAATAAAGCTTATTGGTGAGCCATGTTACAAAATTCAACTGTCAATGAAGTCTCATAAAAATATGAATGAGATAGACTTTCCAGTGTTTCCATATTCCATCTTTTTTGTTTTGAAGAAGGATATAAAGTATGTTGATTTTGTATCATGTAATTTTAATGAAATATATACATATATATTACTCCACCAAAAACTATTATAAATATTAAATTGTCTGCAAATAGGGAAAATTAAAAGGAACTTGTCCCAATATCATCAAAAGTCAGAAAAAGTACAAGCTATTGCTCAGAGAGAACTTCAAGGTAGTCTCTATGGTTCTCATAAATTATTATTTCTGGATTAGTTTAATGAGAAAGAATAAGAGAATCTTAAAATAATGATCTCTCAAACTAGGGGAATTCATATTGAGTTACACTATTTGAACACACATCTTGATTAGTTTTGCTAAATGAGAAAAATTACATCTGCAGACATTTTGTATAGAAGGGGAAATTATTCTAATATAGCATTGCTACAGTTTTCTGTAGTAACATGACTTTTTCCTCTGAGTTCTATTCTTTCAGATCCATTTTAATTCTTAGAGTTTTTATTTTTATTTATTTTTATTAGAAAATTTTTAGTTTTAACTTCCTGGTAATATGTATTTTTGCTACTCCTCGTAATTCCTTTAGTCTATATTTACTTTATTAAAAACTAATATTATTTTTAAACTAATTAATTTTAAACTAATATTATTTTTAGCATAGTTTTGTTTCTGACTGCTGTATTCTATAATGAATAACTAGAATCCATAATGATGAACCTATATGCTATATTCTCCATTTAACTCACAGGTCAACCCTTTAGTAAGTACTCATTGAGTGCTTTCTATGTCCAGGGCTCTGTGGTAAGGATTGGAATTATAGGAGATCAACAAGAAGTAATCTTACAAAAAGGAGCACTAAAGTTGATTTTTCTCAGCTTCTAAAGGCTGAAAGTCTGATGTCAGATTTGGTAAGGGCCCTCCTCTTGGTTTACACGTAGACTTTTCTCTATGCTCTCCCATGGCAGAAGAGAAAGTGGGAGAGAAGAGGAGAGAAGAGAGAAGAGGAGAGAGGAGGAGGAGGAGGAGGAGGAGAGAGAGAGAGACAGAGAGAGAGAGAGAGAGAGAGAGAGAGAGAGAGAGAGGAGAGAGAGAGCTCATTTAACAGCTAAACTTAATTATCTCCCAAAGGTCTCCATCTCCATGTATAATCACATTGGAGTTTACAAATTCAATATATGAATTTTGGAGGAATGTAACTCCATAGCAGTTGGAAACAATTATTTTTGACAATAGGTGATGAATTAAAGAAATAGACACAAATGTAAAACAAATTTACATGTTGTTGTTAGGTGCCGTTGAGTCGAGTCCGACTCATAGCGACCCTATGTACAGCAGATCAAAACACTTGCCGATTCTGTGCCAGGCAAACAATCTTATTTATATTTAAGCCCATGGTTGCAGACACTGTGTCAATCCATCTGGTGGAGGGTTTTCCTCTTTTGCGTTGACCTGCCACTCTTCCAAACATGATGTCCTTCTCCAGGGATTGTTCTCTCCTGACTACATGTCCGAAATATGTAAGATGCAGTTTGGCCATTTTTGCTTCCAAGGAGCACTCTGGTTGTACTTCGTTTAGGACAGATTTGTTGGTTCTTTTGGCAGTCCATGGTATATTCAATAGACGTCTCCAGCACCACAATTCAAAAGCATCAATTCTTTTTCTGTCTCTCTTGTTCAATGTCCAGCTTTCACAACCACATGATGCGACTGAAAATACCATGGCATGAGTCAGACGCACCTTCGTCTTCAATGTGAAATCTTTGCTTTTCAATACTCTAAAGAGATCTTTTGCCACAGCTTTTCCTAGAGCAATGCGTCTTTGGATTTCTTGACTGCTGCTTCCACGGGTGTTGATTATAGAGCCAAGCAAAGTAAAATCTTGGACAACCTCAATCTT
>VMDO01036831.1:0-14817 GCA_007922755.1 Pedetes capensis
AAGTAATAAAACCATATATATATATATATATATATATATATATATATAGTTGTTGTTGTTAGGTGCCTTCAAGTTGGTATCCTACTCATAGCCACCCTCTGTACAATGGGAAACACTATTGTCAGTGCTTCTCTGCTGTGCATAGGGTTTTCAATGGCACATTGATTTTTGGGAGGGGGTTTCCAGGTCCTTCTCCCAAGTCTACAGCTTTTGGTGTTCCCAGGCGGTCTCCCACCCAGGTACTAACCAAGCCCAACCCTGCTTAGCTTCCGAGATCTGATGGGATCGGATGCCACAGGGCTATGGCTGCAGATGTATATATATATATATATATATATATATATATATATATATGTATGTATGTATGTATGTATGTATGTATGTATGTATGTATATATATATGCCTGTTCCCACAGTACAAAAGCCTCCTTGACAATTTTAGCATAGGGAAATGCTTACCTATCTAAAGACAGACCTTGGTTCCCAGCTAGAGAATGAGAGTAGAAGCTATTGTTCTGGCAGTCTGACCCTCCACTGTCTTACATAGAAACATATAAGGGGTTAAAATGATAAATAAGGATAGAGTCCAAAATACCCTATTATAGCTTATCATTTATGAAAAGCCTGGGAAGAGACAGACCTTCCAGGTGCTTGTTATCTAAAACAGTAAAGTTTATGCTTTAAACCATGGACTATTATGACTATTAGGTGTGTGTAAAACTGCATGTATTCTTACTACTTGCTTGACCTAAGCCTAAAAACAACTGTATAAAAACCTGAACTATCCGAACAATAAATGGAACAGATCCACACTGCCTCTGAGCTGTTGTGTTTCTGTTACCCACCGATGCCAACTCCTCTCCCGCCTTCGGGAAACCCTGGATCCTAGGTTACTGCTGGACTGTGGCACCCGAGGTCCTTCATTGGCACCACCGGCCATAACACCAACCCAGTCCAGTGGATCCCCGATACCCACGTGGTGTCTGGGCAAGGCTCTGACCTCTGCCAGGCCTGAGCCCTGACACAAGTGCACACCTCCAGTGAACTAGAGACCTTACTCTATGCGTATGTTCAATTTTTTCCTAAATACTGGAGAGAAAACAAATAATAGGAGGGAAGATTTCTTTCTTTCTTTCTCCTTTCTTTCTTTCTTTTTTCTTCTTTTCTTTCTTTCTTTCTTTCTTTTTTTTTTTTTTTTTTGCGGTACTGGTGGTTGGACCCAAGGGCCTTGCACTTGCATGCTTTTCAAGTGCTGGACTGTCTGGTTCTTTTTATCTTTCTCTGTATTGTGAGTGGAAGCAACAATGGGTGCCCCAAGGCTGCACCTGGTGGAGGACAGAGCATCACACAAAGGATAAAAGAACAAGGGTTTATTTACAAAGGAATGGAAAGGGATGGAGGATTAGGGAGAGGAGAAAGGGGAGGTAGAGAAGGGAAGCTCTCAGCTGCTGTCTCTGCCTCTGGGGCAGAGACTCCTGGGTGTCATTGTTCTTCCTGGCCACAGGCTCCACCACTTCAGAGGTCCTACACTTGACTCTAGGAGTCTTGTCTCCCGGGTCTTGCCTCTCGAAGCTGTTGGTCTGTACAGGATATCAGCATTGTAGAGGTTGGGATCGGGTAGAGGTGGCAGGCAGATTGAAGTAGAGTGAAGGCTGGTTGGAGGAAGGCTGAAGGCTAGGCTAGGCAGGCGAGTAAATGGGCCTTGGGCTCTTATGGAACCACAAGGACCCAGTGAGCTTCTTTTAGATGGTGTTCACAAAAAGCTGTTGAGCTCTGGAGCTCTGGAGTTTATATAGCCTGATAATCAGCCAATCTGGGAACAGAGTTGGATAAGAAATGACCAATCGGACACCAGGGGTGTTTTAGATGCTACCAGACCTCAGGGGCCATCTTGGCCTACTCAATGGGAGGGGAGAAGAGTGAGATACCCAGATGCAGGGCAAAGGGGACCAATTGCCACCTTGCCCCATAGGGTTTAATGGGGAAAAGAAACCCAGATGTATGATAAGGCCCTGGAGGAGAGAGGTCAGTCATCCAAGTGGGCTATATTGGCCCCTATCATTAGCCATATTTGGGGTACTCTCTGTACCCCCTGGGCTGGGATTTAGCTCAGTTGGTAGAGCACTGCACTGCAGTCTCTGAGGTCCTGAGTTCAATTCCCAGCACCGTAAAAATGGGAGAAGGGCCTGGCAATCCACTCTCAAGGCAATCCCAATACAGTCGCCATTGAAAACCTTATGAAGATCGCTATGAGTCGGATGGGCTGGGATTTAGCTCAGTGGGTAGAGTGCTGCGCTGCAGTCTCTGAGGCCCTGAGTTCAATTCCCAGCACCACAAAAATGGGAGAAGGGCCTGGCAGTCCACTCCCAAGGCAATCCCAAAAAAACAGTCAGCCATTGAAAACCCTATGAGGGTCGCTATGAGTCAGATACCGACACGACGGCACCTAACAACAACAACAATGAGTCGGATACCGACTTGATGGCACCTAACAACAACAACAACAACTCTAAACCCCCAGGTATCCCAACACTGGACCACTGAACTGCACCCACCCAGCCCATTTTTTTTTAAGTTTTTGAGACATGGTCTCGCTAAGTTATGCAGACTGCCTGTGTTCTTGAACTTGGGATCCTCCTGACTCTACCTCTGGAGCAACTGGGATTACAGGAGTGCACCACTGTGCCTGGCTCAAGGAGGGAAGATTTCTTTTGGCTTATGGTTTCAGAGGTTTCAGTGTATGATTGCTTAGTTCCATTGTTTCTGGTCCATGGTGAGGCAAAACATCATGGCAGAAGGGAGTGGAGGAGAGAAGTTGTTCACTTCATGGGGGCCAGGAAACAGAGAGAGGCATAATGATATTGAGAGATTTTAAGAGGGATTAATGCTTTCCTGGAGAAGATGTGTGCTTTCTTTATGGGACTGGAACTAAGCCCCTAACACATGAGCCTGTGAAGAAGATTTCATATACCAATCATAACACTAAGCAAGAAAATAAGTGCATCAGTATTCATACAACCTTCTAATTGCAAGTTACAACAAATGGAAATTGAGATTTGAAAGAATCAATAACTATTGTCTGTACTGAAACCATCAAAAAGAAACAAACTGCAGCATTTATAAATGTAGCCATTTTGAATCTTCCAGAGTCTGATGATATTTCCACTTTAAGAGAAAATATAGGTGATATGTTATTGATTTCTTATTCTGTAGCAAGTATGTGCTCACTGGCAAATCAAGTAGCTAGTAAGATGATAATAATGTGAAGGAATTCTTGCAACTATGGACCAATTAGTAGTTTTCAGGACTGCAAATCTTCAAATTGGAAATGATAGATTCTGCATTCATGTCTAGCTGAAGATACATATAATTATTTGAAAGATGCAAATATAAAGACAAATTAAAGTATCTGTAGCACTTCTAGAAAAAGAACCCTTCTCATAGAATTAAAAATTTGTTTCTGGTAACATATCTCAACAGTATAATGTATCAATCCATGGAAACAAAACTGTCTCTGAAAAAATGAGTGACATTATAATAGGAAAATGACATTGTACCTGATGATAGAAAGAATTTCACCTATATTTTACTAATATACATTAATTCAATATGAATAGTTAATATTCATAAAGTAAGCCTTATGTGTTTATTTCATCTAAAGAGAATATTTTAGTCTGTATCCCTACTACTATGGTATCAGATCCTGTCAGGTTTCGGAAGCTAAGCAGGGTGGGACCTGGTTAGTACTGGCATGGGAGACTGCCTGGGAACACCAGGTGCTGTAGGTTTGGGAGAGGGACCCAGGAACTCATTCCCAAAAAACAATCCACCATTGAAAACCCTATGAATAGCAGAGTGGCAGTAACAATACTGTTTCGCCTGTTGTACGTGGGGTTGCTATGAGTTGGACACCAACTCAGTAGCACCTAACAACAACAGCAAAGAGAATCTTTTCCTGAAATTATTTTTACGTTGGTATATAGAGGAGTATACCCATCAAATTGGTGTGAAGTATTAGCAGAAGACATGAATGGTATGCACAGATTTATCTTACTGTGGACATAATCTTAATGACTTTAAAGAACTTCATAGTACAGGAACTGGCTGGCAGAAAATCTGCCAATACTCTCTACATGTGTGTAGTGTGTGTGGGTGATGACTTTTGTTGAAGGACAATATATGTACATATAGCAAAGTGCATATGTAGAAAGTGGTATTGTTTTTATTATGTGACATCAAGTTGGGTGCAACTCAGCAACTCTCATAGGGTTTTCCATGGCTGATGGTCTGGGGATTGCTTCCAGAGTGGATTACTACTCATTTTTGCAGTGCTGGGGATTGAACTTTGGTCCTTGGAGAGCACAGAGCAGCGCTCTCCCAACTGAGCTAAACTGCAGCCTATGTAGAAAGTAGTCAACATTAGAAAAAAATTAAACTCACCTGTGCAACTAGCTCCTAGGTTAAAAAGCATGTCACCATTACTGCAGAAGTATTCTGCTCTCTATGATGTGCTAGCCTCCCAAAAAGATAACTAACATTTTCCTTATAACAGCATTCAAAAGTTTTAGCTGCTTTGTATTTTATACAAATGTGATCATATAATATGAACAAATTTGAGTATTACTCTGGACAGAATTTTGTTCCCTGAAAATTCATGTATCAGAACTCTCATCACTCATCCTGAAGAATCACGTTAAAACCCTAATGATTCCCTCCATCTGATGGTTTGTCTAAGTGAAGCTTGTGGGAGTTAATTACAGTTGAATGAGTTCAGAAGGGCAGGGCCTTCATGATGACATTAGTGGCTCTTTAATGCTTTTCTCCATCACATGAGGACACACATATTGAGAAGACAGCTATGTGCAAGCAAGGAGGACATCCCTCACAAGGGACAAAATTGACTGGCATTTTAGCCTCAGATTTCACAGCCTCCAGAATTGTGAGTGATTTCTATTGTTTAAACCACCAAGACTATGGCATTTTGTTATAGCTTCCTCAGCAGATAAAGACAGATATGCATAATGTTACTTAATATCATGTTGGTTAAATTTATTCAGATTGAAGAATATAATTGCATTGTTTCACTCTATTTCCTCTAAAATATGTGATTGTATGAATAAATTGTATTTACCTGTTTTACTGAAAATAGACATTTTGATCATTTCAAGGATTTTACAGTCATGAATTGTACTGCTACCGATACTCTATTTCATGTCCTTTGAAACTTGTCTGCATATTCTGTGTGTGGAATTCATGGGACATTAATTATCCACATGATTTATATTGATAGGGTGTGTCACATATTTTATAAATGGCCATAACAATCAAATATGAATACTCAACTTTTCCACACAGCAATTTCAGTAGGTGTATAATCACAGGTCTTTCTGATTTTAACATATCCATGTTTTTGCTAATTATTAGAGTTTTCTTTTTTCCCGACTATTAAATATGATTTTTACTGTTTGTATTGCCTTACACTATACAATATTCAATGCAATATAGAATATAATAGATACTAGTAGATATACGCCTGCAGTTGTAGCCTTGTGGCATCCAATCTCGTCAGATCTTGGAAGATAAGCAGGGTTGGGCCTGGTTAGTACCTGGATGGGAGACCGCCTGGGAACACCAGAAGCTGTAGGCTTGGGAGAAGGACCTGGCAACCCCCTCCCAAAAATCAATCTGCCATTGAAAACCCTATGAACAGCAGAGAAGCACTGATAACAGTGTTTCCCCTGTTGTACAGAGGGTCGCTATGAGTCGGATACCAACTCGACAGCACCTAACAACAACAACAACAACAATAACAGTAGATATACTATTTTTGTTTCTGATATTGGTGCAGAGGCTTTTATTATTTCACATTGAGTAGGATTAACACTGAATATTTTTGTTCAAATTTTTTATCAGATTTAGGAACTCCCATTCCATTCTTATTTGCTAATATTTATTTTTTTTCCTGTTTTTTAAACTGTAAATGGGTCATTTTTTAAAATGTTATATTGTCATTTGTGAAGGATCATATCATGTTCCCTATTTTCTTTAAATATGGTGAATTACACTAATCATCAAGTGTTAAACCATGTTTTGGGGGTGAATCTTATAGCATCACTACGTATCATTATTTTAATTGTGTTTTATGATACACATTATGTGTATACTCTATTAATTTTGTCAATATTTTATTATGGACCTTTGGTTTCATCCTCATGAGGAAAATTATTTGTATTTCTTTTTTGTAATGGATGCTCAAATAGTGAAATAAAAACTATTCTGACCTCTTATTCAATTATAAAGTATTCCTTCACCTTCTGTAACTCGAAGGGGTTTGGAAATGAATGATCTCATCATTTTTACTTGGAAGAAATCAACATTAAAAACATATGGACCTGCTGTACCAAGACCTTTGTTTCAAGCCCATGAACATCTATTTTCATACCATTTCTCAATATCCACCTAATGATTCCCACTATCCTGGGACAAGTATCTTGAAACTCCATCCTCCTTCCTTTACTCTTTGTTTTATCCTATCTCTTCCCTGTGGTTGTTATAGTCACTTTATTTTCTAATGAGCATTTAAAGTTTTTCACTGCCCTGGAATGAGTGCTTTGACTCTCTCCATTCTCATAATTAGCCTGCAGTGGTATCACTGTGGCATCCAACCCTGTCAGATCTCCGAATCTAAGCAGGGTCGGGCCTAGTTATAATTGGATGGGAGACCACTGGGGAGAACCAGGTGCTGTAGGCTTGAGAGAAGAACCTGGCAGCCCACTCCCAAAAATCAAACCACCATTGAAAACCCTATGAATAGCAGAGAAGCATTGACAATACTGTTTCATGTGTTGTACGTAGGGTTGCTAAGAGTTGGACACAGATTTGATGGCACCTAACAACAACACAACAACAATGTTCTAATATAAGTTTATTCAATTTTTATTATCATTTGTAAGACTTATGAGGGGAGTCTGAGGCATATTTGATAAGGTTTCTCAGACAATCATTCCATTATATAGTAGTAAAGTTACACAGCATATTCATTCAAATTGTCCCCCTAACTATGGCCCTTACAATGTCCTGGGTAATGGGCATATTCAGGAGGTGAATGTCACAAGTACCACAGATCCACTTTCATATGGCTTGCATATCAAACAGATCAGCTACTTAATTGGGATTGTTTCCCTTGGCACTTGAAATCAGTTCCATCAGGGTAAACAGACCCTACAGTTGTTTTTGCCATTCTACAAGGCTAACATTGCCATAGGGGAAAACTTGCTCTATGCCTGGATCATGTACAGCCATCTATGACTGGTCCAAACATAATTAACCCAAACATACTATTTCACTCTGCATTATTTAAAAACAAAAGGACTGCCCTTCCATAGTGTTTACTATCTTCTTGGTGACCAGAGTACTTAAGACTTTATGTTGTTCCCACGTAATTCTTCTATTTGGGGGTACCTTTGGGTAGTGGTCAAAGCTTAAAGTGAATGAAGTCTGAGCTTGGACTAGCATCAACTTTTAACCCAACATTCTCTTTTAATTTAATTTACCTATTACGGATAACAATAACCAAGGGATTTTATACTTCACTTTTTTCTTATTAGTTTGCATTTCATTATGCATCTAATAAACCAGCTCCACAGGAGATAGATTCATTTCTAAATTGCATTGATAGTTTCCACCCTTAGTAGCTGATGACAGCACAGCTGCTGCTTCATACCATGGATGACCTTGTGGCCACCTAGAAACCTTCTTCATTCCTAGCCCTTCCATCTCTGCTTTTGCCAAACCACACCTTTCCATGAGCCAGGACCATTCTAGGAAATAACACTTCTCTGATGACAGCACTGGGTGGTGTTTACTCAAAACACTTCTGCTACCATAGGCATAGTTTCCCCCTTTATCAATCCAATTCTCTGAAGTTTTGCAGGCAACAACTGAGTGTCCTGTAATTAAACTCGATTCTCACATTATCTACTTGTGTTAGCATTAAATCCCACAGGTTAAATGCTCATTTCTGGGATACTATCCTAAATATCAGATGCTCTTTGAAAGTCTCACATTACCACCTAGACTATTGACCAATCAGTTATAAATTGGTGTCTCCCCAAAAGCTTTCTCAGGTTAAATAATTTTTTGATTGTAGAATTCAGAAAGGAAATTTATTTATGTTTACTGGTTTATTATAAAATATAGCACTCTGGAACAGACAAATGGGAGAGATACATAAGGGGGTATGGGAAATGTACCAGGTGTGTGGAATTTTTTTTTTCTTTTTTTTTTTTGGTACTGGGGGTTGAACCCAGGGCCTTGCGCCTGCATGCTCTGGAAGTGCTGGACCACTGAGCTGCACCCTCAGCCCATTTTTTTCTACTTTTTGAGACAGGGTCTCGCTAAGTTACACACACTGCCTCTGGTCTTGAACTTGTGATCCTCCTGCCTCCGCCTGCCGAGCTGCTGGGATTACAGGCGTGCGCCACTGTGCCCGGCAGGTGTGTGGAATTTTCATGCCCTCTTTAAATACATCATCCTTCTAGGGCACCATATTGTTCAACAACCTGGGAACTCTCTGATCCCCATTGGCTAGAAGTTTTTATGGAGATTCTATTACATAAGGATGATTGATTAAATCAGAAGCCATTGGTGACTGAAGGCAATTTCTAGTCCCTCTTCCCTCTCTAGATGTACAGGAACATGGTTGGAAGTGCAAACCTCTAATCACATGGTTGGTTCCTTTTGGCAAGAGACCCCAACCTGAAGCTACCTGAAGCTACCTGATGGCCCACTAAGAATCATTTTATGAGCGTAAACTCATGGATGATTAAAAAGGGGTGATTATAAATAATAAAAGATGTTCCATTTGCCTGCTCTTATCACAGTTATCACATAGAAAATTTCAAGTGTTTTAGAAGGCATGTGTTTAGAGCCAGAGTCAAAGGCAAAATACATATTTTTAATTATCACAAAAGTATAATATGCATTTACATTTTTCTTCTTTCAGTTTTCAGTGATAATGCATGTTTTTAAACACTATGTTTTGGTACATACAGAGTTAAGAAAGAGTTTTTATTGAAGGGCAAGATATACCCTTCAATGTCATACTCCCAGTGACCTACGTCCACCAATCAGGTCCTGTCTCCTAACAGTCACTCAGTATGAACTTATCAACATATTAGCGCATTCATGAAGTTAGCTCCTTCATGATCCTGTTATCTTTCAACAGTGACACCAGTTAGGTACCAAAACCTTCAATACACGAGCCATTTGGCAGGCATTTTATATTCAAACCATAACAACAACATATTGAAATTTGTGACAGAGAATATATTTTAATAACTGCTTTAATAAGAAATAATTTCAATACCATAAAATTAATCATTTTTAAATGTACAATTCAATGGAATTTAATGTATTCACCAACTTGTGCACCCACTACCACAGTCAGTAGTAGAACATTCTTATCACACCAAAAAGGAGCCCTGTAAAAATTAATAGTCACTCTGAGTTCTTTTCTTTGCACAGCCCTTTGGTTTTAAACCAAGTAAAAAGTTTGGTGTTATAATTTGATTCAAAGATGATTGTTAGTGTTTATGCCAACTTCTCATCTTATTTTACACGTGAATGGAATTTTGCATAAAGAAACTCAGGTCAAAATTTTTTCTCATGGATTTTGTATTTTCTTTTTTTCTTCCTCTGGATGTTGAAAAACCAGTTAGTGATTGTAATGGCAGGTCAGATTTTTTTGGAAAGCTCATTATAATGTGATTTGATTTTTGCTTGCCTGGTGGAACAAAGAAAATTTTCTTTACTATTTAAAGTTCAATATTTTTAGATATGTATATATACATAATTTATCAAGTATATATTATATAAGATATACTATAATATACACTCTAATATACTTTCCATGTGTACAATAGACTCTACATAAGTCATATAGTTTATATATATAACATATTATGGCTAAGTTCTATACGTAGAATAAAATAATATATTAAATTGACCACATTGTGCAGATAGTTTGTACATTAAAGTCTATATAACAATGTCTATCATATGCATGGAAAATAGTATATGTATATGTATGAATTACCTGCAGCCAAATCAGCATGGTGTCTGATCCCATCAGATCTTGGAAGCTCTGCGAATCAGGCCTGCTTACTACTTGGATGGGAGACAGTCTGGGAACACCAGGTGTTGTAGGGTTGCGACAGGGAACCGGCAATCCACTCCCAAGAAATATCCAGCCATTGAAAACCCTATGTATAGCACAGAAGCATGACAACAGTGTTTCATCTGTTATACATAGGGCCACTATGCATTGTACACTGACTTCAGGGCACCTAACAATGATAAAGGCGATATGTATGAATTAGTCAACATATAGACAGACATATGAATATCTATCTCTATGTTACATATGCATACACAAACATATTTACTGTGCAAATGTTTCTCTGGGGCACTGTTTAAATATTTTTAATCTTTGTTTTTTAATTTGGTTCCAAGACTCAAACCCAGGGTCTCACGCATGGTAAGCACACACTCTGGCACTGAGCTAAATATGTGGTCCTGAACTTTTAATTAGAAGTTTCAAATCTTTTATTCATAAATTACACTTAAATATATGATCCTTTCATCCTTTCTTAAATGATTAAATAGCTCATATACTACTTCTTTTTAAAATTACTTAACTTTGAATGTGTTGAATTTTTTAGGGTCAGCTATTGATTAGCTGTTTTCCTGGTAGACAGATCTGAGCTGTTTTCCAGGCTTTTAGTAATATTGCTTGATATTCAGGGTTGTATATGTGTGGTATGTGTACAGAAATTCAGATGTTACTTCTCCCAAACTATTACAGATAGGTGGATGTACAACAGTACAAAATACAGTCTACCTTTTACCTCTGTCACAAGGAAAAACTACTTTTGAAAATTGTCCTCTCCTGTGTGTTTAAGCCTGCTATGTTCTGTGGAACCAAAGTATGTGGTTGGAAAAGCCCACCATAGACTGATAAGACCTAGTCCCATTGTTCTACAAAAGAGATTTTGGTTTTCACAGCTCACTTGTGCCCCTTAACCTTGGAGAAATATACTCTATTAGTTATTTTTGATATCACTAGCCATGGGAATTTTTTTGTCTGATTCTTCCTGTACTTCTGTTTGAACTCTACTACTTTTAGCAACATTTTGGACCTTTTGTGTTTATGTTCTCCTATGTTTCCTTGTTCTCTTTGTTGTTTTCTAGTGATTTCTGAGAGAAGTAGAAAATTCTTTCTTGATATTGCCATATTAAAATGGGTTTCATATTATGTTTTCTCCAATATTCTTTAGATTATTAAAATTTATTTTTCTTGGAATACATATACACACATATATAATTGTTGTTGTTGTTGTTGTTGTTAGGTGCCGTCAAGTTGGTGTCTGACTCATAGCGACCCTCATAGGGTTTTCAATGGCTGACTGTTTTGGGATTTCCTTGGGAGTGTATTGCTAGGTACTTCTCCCATTTTTGCAGTGCTGGAAATTAAACTCGGGACCTCAGAGACTGCAGCGCAGTGCTGTACCAACTGAGCTAAATCCCAGCCCTTATATAATTATTAGGGACATATATATGTGGTTTCTAATTACCAATTTGTCCATAGTATGTTTCTCCAATTGTTAAATCCTTTTGATCCTCCTTAGTAATTTTTTTTTACTATTCTTCCTAAAGTACTGCATATTCCTTTACGAGCCCCATTCCCACCCTAAGTTGCCATTTTAATATTCCAGTTCATTGTCTATAATCATATTGTATTGACTTAAAAATATTTGTCTATTAACCAACGTTAAAATATTTCCCACCCATTCTGAGCAACCATGTTTTGTGATATACCTACTCAAAGTATTAAATGCTACACAAGTAGAGGAAAATATTGACAAGTTTTTTCACTTCCTGTTACTAGAAAGTTTACCTTTCCTTGGTGCCCAACAAACCAATGCAGGAAAGGGAACTGATTAGTTTATCCAAATCAATGGGAGAGTCCTATGATATGAGCTCGTAAAGGCAGCCCTCATTCTGTCATATTTATTTCTGTGAACTAATGCCTATTTTCATTTTTTAAAACATTTTATGGAACAATTTGAATTACTTTTAAAGGTCACCATTAGCATTTGCTTTTTTAAGACTTATTCCTCTTATGTGAGATGAGCCTGTGTTTCTGCCAAGCTTTGATTTTTCTGTGACAAGCATGGAAGAACACTTTGCTAATTAGAAAGGTTTACATATTCCCTAATATTCTATCATCCATTCCATTGATAGGAAACATTTCCTGGTTGAATAAGTGCCTGAATGCTTAGCATATAGCAAGAAAGCCATTTTCCCATTTGAAAAGGTTGAATATTACACAATACAGATAGCAGCGTATAGCTACACATTCCTTTCCAGTCCAATTCCAGGGAAAAGACTAAACCATCAAAATTTAAAAAGAGAGAGGTGGGTAGTGAGAGAGAGAAAAACCTAAAGTTCATTAAGTTCAGACATCATGGCTTCTTTTAGTTTGAGAGGGATATTCTCTTTGCATTCAATGTACTCATTAATGTGAATTACCTTCTTCAAAAATTTAATATAATTTGAACAATGGTTCATCAAGAAAGAAAATAAATTGTACAAAAATGTATAATTCTAAGTTTCACCAATCATTATTTGTCAGTATTAGTGAAGATTTTCTTAAATGGTATTTTGCTACTTCTGCTAGATGTGTGTGCATTATGTTGTTGGTAATTTTATGATCATTGACACACTTCAACATATTAGAACATGTGGAAAAGTATCTTTCTGTGTAATATTTAGTTCAGGGTAATTTTGATCATTTGAAACAGTTTTGCTAAGTACAAATGTGAGAAAAACATATTTATGTAATATTTAATGCATTTTATTTGTTCCTTAGGAAATTTGATTACTTTTAATTTGTCAGAAAAACTGGAACAACTAAGTGAATGTCATAGAAGTTCATCAGCATGTTGACATCAACTTTATTTATTGTTGTTAGGTGCTGTCAAATGAGGTCTGACTCATAGTGCCCTCACAGGGTACAGTTGGGGTTTAAATATTTTTGGAACTACTTGACACTCTATGTACCTCTAAGCAAGTAATGTACCTCTCTCCATTGCCAATATCACACCAGGAATAAGGTTAGTTATATTTGCCATCTATTTACTTCATAGTGGGATTAGAGATTTGATCATTGAAAAGTACTTTTGGAAGCTAAATGAGAAATAGAGGCCAATTTCAATTTACACTTTATGTGCAAGTTCCTCATAAAGTAATAAAAACAAGTTCACCCATGTCAAACCACACAGGGAAACATGTTTCTGAATAAAGCACTGAAAAGAATACAAATAGTATTTGAATATAGTTTGACTTTTGGTATAACCAGGCATGATACAGTGTAGGGCAGTCTGTTGTACATAGGGTAGCTATGAGTCGGACTTGACTCAATGGCATCTACTAATAATAACAACATAATCCTCCTCAAGGGTAGGTAATGATTTTACTATTTTAAAGAAATCTAATAAACTATTCAGATAAAAATAATCTGAAATTCATAACACCAACACAGCTGGCTAAACTATTCAGTCAGAATTATCCAGATTTTTCTTTAACATTATCAAATAATTCAAATAAACCATGAAATTTTATCTGAGCTTTTAAAATTATTTTCAGCAGTCTGTGACTTTGAAGCAAATTTTTATAAAAAAAATTGCATAGCACTTCAAGTGAGAACTCATGTCAATATTACTAAACTATAAACAACGGAGACCTGAAATATTAAAGAAACACACTGGGATAAAATAGAATGGACAAGACCCTTATATTTTCTTCTTGCCTTGTCCAATCAATGCATAATATTGAGTCAAAATTTAATCTTTATTAACAAACATCCTTGCCTATACAGCCTTTATGGAGTGATCAGTAGTCATTTGAAAAATCTTGAGATAAACACCTCAAATGCTAAAATCATAGATAATGGAACTCAAAGATGTTAAGAATTTTTTAAAAAATGATCAAATACTGGTTGATTTTAAGAAAAAGCTCAGTAGGTTGCACAAGAATATAAAGCAACTCCCACAACATTTTTTTAAATTTTGTTTTTGATGTTCTTGTGAGAATAGCTCAACTCTCCTTTAAAAACTTGAAATTTCTCAATTTTAAAAAATAAAATTAATATGAATATCACTTAAAATTCTTTCTATTAAAACAGTACATATTTTTATGTAGCTATAATATGATAGTAGTAAAATACTACTTGAATATTTGAAATTTGTCTCATTTCTTTAAAACTTCAGTAGGTTTACAATTAGAGTAACTAAATGAGTAATAACTGTTCGCTTCACCAAGCATGCCTTTCTATTTAGATTTCTTAAGGATTTAAATTAATGCAGCTGTTTTGGCCCATTTTTTTAAAATTTTGAATGTACAACTGAATATGTTTCATTCTGACATGCATTTCATTGTGACATTTCCGTATATGGTTTTCATTGTACATTGCACAGATAACTTCCCCCTTACCCTCTTGTGCACCTCCTCCCCACTCTCCTACATCCCCCACCAATAACTTCTCTTCTACTTACATGCCTTTTTGTGGGAATATTTTACTGTATACCCTTGCATCCCAATTATGATTTAAGTCCACACTTTTTCTTTGTAGTGATCTATCTTACATTGTCAGCAGTATTACATGAATAATGTAGCCTATTTGCATTATTACCATCTTTTGGTATTGTTGGTATTATTATAATTATTTCCTGAACTATTAAAGTTGGGCTGTTTACT
>VMDO01036832.1:0-14836 GCA_007922755.1 Pedetes capensis
TTGTTGTTGTTAGGTGCCGTCGAGTCGGTATCCGACTCATAGCGACCCTCTGTACAACAGGGGAAACACTATTGTCAGTGCTTCTCTGCTGTTCATTGGGTTTTCGATGGCAGATTGATTTTTGGGAGGGGGTTGCCAGGTCCTTCTCCCAAGCCTACAGCTTCTGGTGTTCCCAGGCGGTCTCCCATCCAGTTACTAACCAGGCCTGACCCTGCTTAGCTTCCGAGATCTGACGAGATCGGATGCCACAGGGCTATGGCTGCAGGCCGTCAAATATAGTGTCAGAAAATGAAACTCCCAAGCTGGAAGACATTCAAGAAACGACTGGGAAAGAGCTGCCTCCGCACTGTAGAGTCAACCTTAATGACAGAAATGGAGTAAAGTCCCTGGGACCTGCCTTTGCTGATGTGGCATGACTTAAAATGAGAAGAAGAAACATAGTGGCTACAACATTGGCCTCAAACATAAAAGCAATGTGCATGGCACAGTGTTTGGTAGTGTTTCCTTCTGTTGTACATAGGGTCGCTATGAGTCAGATCCAACTCAACACAGCACCCAACAACAACAAAGACAGTAAATAATATTTCAACCTTGACACTATGTGTGTGTGTGGTTGTGTGTGCGTGCATGCGTGTGTGCGTGTGTGTGTGTGTGTGTGTGTGTGTGTGTAAAACCACTCAGTATGAGGGGTTGAAGCCGGGGCCCCACACATGCAAGGCAAGTGCTCTACCACTAAGCTGTACCCCAAAACCATTTTTTTAATTTTTATTTGGAGATAGGGTCTTGTTAAGTTGCATAGGCTATCTTTATCCTTGAACCCATGATGTTTTTGCCTCAGCCTCTATAGTAGCTGATATTTCGATGCTGTGGTATCTGGTCTCAAATATTATCTTATAAATAAAACAGTAATATAAGAAAGTACAGCAAGTAAAATAAAATTTGGAAAAAAGGCAAAATGACTGTGATGATATGTAATTGACCATCATAATGTTAACAAAGAAAAACTTAAGGACATATTATTGTAAGCATGAAATCTTTCTTTCTTTCTTATTTTTCTTTTGTGGTACTGGAGGATGAACCCCGGGCCTTGCGCTTGACTGCTTTGTGAGTGCTGGACCACTGAGCTGCAACTTCAGCCCATTTACTTTCTTTTAGAGACAGGGTCTCTCGCTTAATTATGTAGGCTGCCTCTGGTCCTGAACTTGTGATCCTCCTGCTTCCTCATCCCTAGTTGCTAGGATTATAGGCATGCACCACCGCACCCAGCTTTGTAAGCATGAAATATTAATGCACGCCCCAAAAAAGTCAAGAGTATTGCTCAGAGAGAAAAATCAGTGTATGCAACTTTTTTTCCACACAGATTTCAGTGAGATTACAAACAAAAAGTAGTGAGGCATTTTCCATAAGTACACTGACAACTTGCTTTACCTAAGCTACCTGTTCAACAACTATTAGCTACAGATGCTCAGAGAGCTACAAACTGCTTCACTTTTTACAGTGATACTAATTCCCTGGGGCTGAGATTTAGCTCAGTTGGTAGAGCGCTGTGTTGCAGTCTCTGAGGCCCTGAGTTCAATTCCCAGCACCGCAAAAATGGGAGAAGGACCTGGCAATCCACTCCCAAGGCAATCCCGAAACAGCCATTGAAAACCCTATGAGGGTCGCTATGAGTTGGATACGGACTTGACGGCACCTAACAACAACAACAACAAATAATTCCCTATGTGCTAATGAATGGCATCTGTTATGAAAAGAATGATGTTGATATAAAGAAGAAACTCCGTTTATACACTAAGTAGACAATAACCAGTAAAAATGTTATATAGTAGATACCAAAGAAGAAATCAAACACTGGATCTACAAGCAACAAACATCCTGGAATTTTTAACAAAGTTTTCTACAATGTTACAAAATTTCATCTTTTTTCAGGATTACATTAGTACTAATGTCTACAGGAATCTACACTAGTAAAATAAGTGACTCAAAACCAAAAGTAAAAAATACACCTTGGTGAATGATTTTTTTTTCTACACAGGTAAGCCTTGTGATAGTCAATGCATGCTAGGAATATTCTAATATAAGGTACAGTAATGCAACTCACTGCAAACAACAGATTGGCATCTTGGCAGCACAGGAACAAAAGTAGTAAAGTGATTTTAGTCACACTGATGAACAGAACCACCATAACAGCATAGTGCATCCACCATATAGAAACATTGTTTCTACCACAACTGCAGCCTTGCTTTCAAATAACTGATTAGAACACAGCCATGTAAGACCAAATATTATTATAGGGATCTTATTAGCTACTGAGCCTGCAGGACCACTATGGCATCTCATCCTGTCAGATCTCAGATGATAAGCAGAGTCAGGCCCGGTTAGTACTTGGATGAGAGACCACTTGGAAACATCAGGTGCTGGAGGCTTGGGAGAAGGACCCAGCAACCCACTCCCCCCAAAAACTCAGCCATTGAAAGCCCTTTGAATAGCAGAAAAGCACTAAGAATACTGTTTCATCTGTTGTACATAGGGTCACTAGGACTCGGACACCAGCTCGACGGCACCTCACAACAGTAACTATTGCAGCATACAAAAAACATATATGTTAACACACAAACGTAAGAATACCAGCTTAATTTGAAAATATAATTGCAAATTGGATTTGCAGTATAGAATAGAAGCGGGACACAGATTAGAATTTTATTATTAAAAGTCTCTTAAATAACATTGCATGGGTGGGTGGAGGAACTGGTTGATGGGTAGATGGACAGATAAAAATTCTTATATCTGGGTAAAAGCTATATTAAGGATTCTAATTTCTATGCAATAAGTCATGGCTTATTACTTTTCACAATATAAAGTCTATGAAACCCATTAGTACTTTTTTTTTCAAAAGCTCCTTTGCTGCATTGTTATTAACTAGTATATTTCACAGTAATAATTACATCATATACCTAAGGACAGAAACAACATAGTGATTTAAAGAGAATCTTTAACTGCTTGTCCAGTTTCTGACACAATGATAAAAGCTGGGGAAATGAGGACTCTTATGATTTTATTATAAATAAATAAAACTAAATGAATGTCTCATTGTCTCTGATGAAATGAAAATGAAGATTACTTGTTAAAGTAATACATGATAAAATAATTGTTGGCATTGTAATATGCAACTATTTCTGTTTGTAGTATATAAAGTGGTCTGTTTAAAAACTGTTTGAAAACTCACTATCAGAATGAGTTCCTAGCTGCCATGGATATCACTGAGCCAAATCCTTAGGCATCTTTTCAAATAAATTTTGCTGGGAAGAAGTAGAAAAGAGGGGAAGAGGGGTCATGAAAGGATAATGGAGGAGGTGAACACGAGCCATATACAGTGATAATGGATACATGGAAATGTCATAATGAAATGCATTAATTAAAAGGAAGAAAAAAGAAAATGTTAAAAATTTTTAAAAATACATAAATCTTGCTGTGTAACTTAGGATGTACAGCATGATGCTATACATTGCATATATAATGTTTATTATAGTGGAACAATTTAATGTATTTATATCATCTCACATAGTTACTCATTTACTCTCATAGTAAGAATATCTATAAAAAGCAAAAGTCCTGAATAAAATGTATTATTAATTGTCCTCATGTTGTTCATTAGATCTTTAGACTTGTACATCCCAAGTATGTGCTACTTTTTATCCTTTGATTTATATCTTCCCAGTTCCTCCTCCCATCTCACTGTGGAAACCACTGTTTTATTCCCAATCTCCATATATTTGACTTTTTAAAAAAGGATTCCACATGTAAGTAAGATATACAATAGTTTTCTTTCTGTGTTTGGTTTATTTCACTTGGTATAATACCTTGCAGACCTGCAGCCATAGCCCTGTGACATCCGATCCCATCAGATCTCGGAAGCTAAGCAGGGTCAGGCCTGGTTGGTACTTGGATGGGAGATGGCCTGGGAACACCAGGTGCTGTAGGCTTGGGAGACGGACCCAACAACCCACTCCCAAAATTCAATCCACCATTGAAAACCCTATGAACAGCAGAGAAACACTGACAATAGTGTTTCGCCTATTATTTGTAAGGTTGCTATGAATTGGATACCGACTCAAAGACACCTAACAACAACCTCTTCCAGATGCATTCATGTTATAGCAAATGTCATGATCTCCCCCCTTTTTAAGGCTGAATATTAAGGTATGAGTGTCACTGTTCCAAGTCCTTGGGCCCTTGGTCATATCTGTGGTCTCTTAAGGAAAACTTATGATCTCCTGCATTTTCAAATGCAAGAAGAAAGGGGCAGAGACTGGAGAAATAGAAAGTTTCAAAATTGAATCTAAGGAAGACATATTAAATAGAATTTTAAAATCCCTGTGTTCTAAATTACAAAAATTGAGAGTAAGTAATGTTGCCTTACTACAAAGGAGTTTGCCACATTAGCCACTGTTACGTATATCTCAATTTGGGATCTACATTTTCTCTTAACAAAGATTTTTAAGCTCCTTTAGTAAAGCTAAAGTGATTTCAGCACTTGCATAAGCATAAAATGTTAACCTTTCTTTGTGTCTCAATATACTGTGAACATTTATGTCACCTGCAGCTTTTGTTGCTGTATGTCCATTTTGTAGTTTTATCTTATATTTCTGAGCACATGATTTCTCAGGCAGTAAGTTAGACCTATGAATCAAGTACAATAGTTTCTTCTTATCTGTGGTTTCACTTTCTGTGGTTTCCCTTACCCATGTTCAACCACAGTCCAAAAATATCACATGGAAAATTCCAGAAATACACAGTTCATAAGTTTTAAATTGCACACAGTTCTGTGTAGAGTGATGAACACGTTCACTAGTCCACTCCAACCACCTGGGACATAAATCATCCCTTGTCCACTATATCCACACAGTAACGCCTACCCCTGGCCCCGTTAGTCACTTAGTAGTTGTCCAGTTATCATAAGGAATATCATTATACTGCAGTGATGTATACAGGATTCAGTACTCTCCATGGTTTCAGGGATCCACTGAAGTCCTGGAAGATATGTCTGACGAGGAAGAGAACTATTACTAAATTGAGCTTTATTTCCTGAAAATGGAGGTTCAATTTGATTTGATTCATACAAACGTCATTGTTTCATTTTAGAATGTGGTGTGAACAGATTTTCAAATTAACTATAGGGGAATAGAGCCAATTAGTTTACATCTTACCTTTGATTAACTAATCCTTCTTTAAAAAATCATACTATCATAAGGACAATTAAGCAAGGAAAAGAAATAAAAGGCATCTGAATTGGAAAGGAATGACGATATCTCAATTCAAAGATGAATAATCTTCTTTAAAGAAAATCCTAAGGAATCCATTGTGCTGGGGTTTAGCTCAGTTGGTTGAGTGCCTGCTGTGCACTCTCTGAGGATCCAGGTTTGATCGCCAGCACAGCAAAAAAATGGGAGAAGGATGTGGCAATCCATTCCCAAAGCAATCCCAAAATAATCAGCCATTGAAAACCCTGAGGGTCGATATCAGTCAGACCCAACTTGACTGTACCTAACAACAACAAGGAATCCATTAAAAAATACAACTAGTGAGTTCAGCAAAGTTGCTCAAAACAAAATTGACACATAAAACAAACCTTAGTTCTATATCCTAACTGAATAATCCACAGATGAAATTGAAAATGAAATAATTAAGAATAAACATAACAAAAGTGTAAGGCTTGGGCACTGGAAACTATAAAGGTCACTAAAGTAAATTCAAGACCTTAATAAATAGAAAGATATTTCATGTCCTTAAACGGCAAAATGTAATAATATGAAGATATCAACACTCTAAAAGCAGTTCAAAGACCAAATACATTTTCTCTCAAAATCCCATCTGCTTTTTGTAGAAATCGACAGGCTGATTCTAAAACTCGTAATGGAAATGCAATGGAAGCCAAATATTCAAAATGAATGTGTAAAAGAATAACAATACTGGAGGACTCACATTTCACAATTTCAAGTCTTACAATAAAACTACAGCAATCAAAACAACCAGATCCTGATATGTAGACAAAGAGCAATGGATCGGAATAGAGAATCCAGAAATAATGGTGCCAAGGCCATTCAGTGAGGAAAGCACAGTGTTTCCAACAAATGGTGATAGTACAATGGTTATCTAAACACAAGAGGATGAAGTTGGATGCCGCCTCACATTATATATAAAAGTTATCTCAAAGGGTGTGGCTATAGAATCTAAGACATAAATGCAACAGCTAAAACTATGAAACTCTTAGAAGAAAACATAGGCCCAGTATCTTCAATTCTGGATTAGGTAATGGTCTCTTAGCTAAAATGTCAAAATCATAAATGCAGAAGAAAAAATAGATAAATCAAAAACTCCATCCAAATCTTTAAAAACCAAAACATTGTGCATCACAAGACACCATGAACAAAGTGAAAAGACAAGCCACAGAATGTGGGAACGTATTTGTAGATCACATACTTATTAATGGGTTCATTGTTGTTAGGTGCTGTTCAGTTAGGTTCAACTCATAGTGACCGTACGTACAACAGAGAAGACACTAACCTACACTGTATCATGCCCAGCATCATTGTCAGTGCTCTTCTGTTATTCATAGGGTTTTCCATGGATGACTGTTTTAGAAGTGGGCTACTGGGTTCTTCTCCAAAGCCTACAGCACCCAGTATTATGAGGTGGTCTCCCATTCAAGGATTCACCAGGACCAACCCTGCTTAGTTTCTGAGAGCAGATGGGATTGGATATCAGAGTGGTAGGGCTATATACGAAGGCTCCATAGGAAAGACGTATACATAAAGAAAAAATGGAAGACCCTCAACTAGGTGGATTGACATGGTGTCTCCAACAATGGGCTTAAGTGTAAACAAGATCATATGCATGGCAAAGAGTCAGGGAGTGTATCGTTGTACATAAGGTCAGATTTGACTCAAGGGTACTACACAACAACATATCTTTAAGAAGCTGTTGTTATAAATCACATATTCTTGTTCCCGCATCTTTTTTTTTACAGAAATAATTGTCCCGTAAAATAGTACTCACCTTATATTGCATTATATCCTGTGCCTTAAAAATAGAAAATATAACCAAGACAATGTTGTTGTTAGGTGCCATCAAGTTGATAAAAACCACTAAATTTAATTAAACTTTTGAAAAGCCTACATTTTGAAAGTATAAGTAAAGGAATCACCATGTCTTTCTACATTGCATTGAGAGCAATATTACAAAAATATACTCCTCCTAAATCAATGTGTATATATTACAGTTTAAAATGTTAATTAGTTTTCATTTAAGTATTGACATCCCTTGGAGACATAGTGACAAAAGCCACAGGTGGAAATGAAAGGAACACTGCTTATCTGAAATGAGAAATAATGTCTTTGTTGCCAAAGAAACCAAATTGTCTCATAAGAAATGTATGATTTGACATTCACTTATCAATGTTTCCAAAATGTAACTCTTATCTTTCCTTTGTTATAAATTTCATTTCCCAGTAATGACTTCACAGAATCCCCTCTCTATATGCATGTCATATTTATTTGTGTTTCCAAAATAAATTAAACTAAAGAAACTTGGCCCCGGCTGTCTCTGTCTCACTCACATGGGAAACACATTATCATTTTAGTCTTAAACATTATGCTATATGAAAATGGCTCATTCAATTTTCAGGCTTCCACATGAACCTCTTCTTCTAACGATCCCCAGATCACAGAAATGCTGATGACAAGTGATCCTACAGGTAATATAGCTCCAAGCATAAAGCAGATAATCCATAAATCCTTCATAAATTAAATCTTCTAACTTTTGACACTGGTCATCCTTCCTCAGCTTCCCAGTGAAGCAAGAGATGAAATTCCAGTGATGGAAATTCAGTGTTATGAGATTTTTTGCCCCATTTTGACACCTCTGGTAAGACCTCCTCCTCCTTTCCTGCTTACTTTTTAGATCCTTCCTGTGTTTGCTACCGCCACAGACAGTCCTGATTTTATGCTTTCCCTATAAACACGGGGATAGACTTATCATGTCCAATGTTGCTTAGCTCTGTTTTTTACTTGTATGTTTGTTTCTGAGCTCAGGATTTTTTACTTGTATGATTGTCAAGTCAAATTCACCATTCAAGGTTGAACCTATGATTTTCAAACACCAGTTCTTAGCATTCTTTGTTTGGAACTACGCTTGGGCTACCAAACTCATATGTTTAAAAAATTTTCTATTAGACTCCTGACATACAATGTATTCTCACTCTTCTTCCAAGTAAGTGTGCCCTTTTTAGAACATGATGTAGTTTTATTCTGGTTGCAAGGTCTGTCTTTCAAAGTCTAGGTGTCATCTGGTTCAACTAGCCCCCAGGCAAACAATTCTTTACAGTTTGCTCAGTCTAACAGCTTAAGCTACAGTCCTGCAAGGAAAGCTCTCCCTTTCTGATTATAGCTATGTAGCCAGTTATTGAACGTCTTTGTACTTTCCTCTCTCTGAAAAGATTCTAACACAGCTAGCATTTAGTAGCCTTTAGAGATATTTCTAAGACTACTTCCAACGGCACTATTTGTCCTTTAAAGCCCCCATAGCACAGGTTGGAGTATGTAGTTCTGGTAAGTTTTGGAATGTTCTCCATATTTCAGACATAGTTGCTGAAGGTGCATCATGATCTAACTGGCCTACTTCATGATATTTAATATGATTTCCTTACCTTTTTCTAAAATTATCTCCCTATGTCATCATCACGAGGACCATCTCTCTTGGTGCCAATGCCAGGCAATCTCCCTCTGAAATTCTCTTCAGGGGCTGTGCACCCAAAAGATCCAGAGAGATACTCTAAGGAGGATTATTTTGAACTGGGCTTTGCCTCCAGAAATTATTTAGGCAATCATGAGCATTTTAGGATCTGCTGGGGAAACCAAATCTACATCAGTGCAACTCGGACAGAATGGATCACTTACTCTACTTTTCCTCAGACTGACTTGTCAATAGAGATTTCAGATCACCCTTCACTCAACACTTACTCCTAAGGCAGCTTTTGCACATCAAGCTTCTTACTGGGCCAAGAGAAAAAAAAAAAAATACATGTCTGCAAGACTTGAGTCAGGGCATATTGACTTTTATCACCAGAGACTAGAATTGTGCCAGACATCAGAGACTAAAACACTCGTGCCAGGCATCTAACATTTCTGGTTCTATGATTTCCAGGTTGAATTTTCTAGGAAGTGAAATCATTTCTTGGCCTGGTTGAACCCTTCCTAATGTCCAACTCATAATAAATGTCCCTAAAGTGTTCAATAACTAAGCTCAAGCTACTCTAAAAGCCTCCATTTTGAAAGACGTGATAAGGGAAAAATATATATATTTAATAAAAGACAATCCAAGTACTGCTAAACATCTTATATATTAATATTTTAAACAAGCAGCTCATATACAGCAGTATGGTAAGATTAAAAAGCTTCATGAATTTGTTTCTGATATTAAGAAGAACACCTGCTGTTAAGTCTGTACTTAATCTGAGTCTAAGAAACGAATAGTTACGGAAGAAATAATTAAAGGAACTCTCAAATACCAGCATCCTTGGAGAAAAATAATTTTATGCAGAAAATAAGTCAGATTATACTTGTATTTCCTATCTCAACATGCCGAGAATTGTCATTTGAAGGATACTAACACTCTGGCCTATAAATTATATGCATAATTCCAAATGCTTCTCTGATTACATCCGTCTTTTGGGAAAAAAACAAGTAAATAATTTTCATGTGCGCTGTTTGCTTAAGCTAGCTGGATTTTGATGTACTTTTTTAAAAACATACTTTGAGACTTTACTAAATCAGTAATTCTCTTTTCTTTGGAAGCATGAAATTTTGTTTCAACACTATAAAGAAATCAGCCATTATTGGCCCAAAATGGAGGAAAATTACAAAGTATAAATTGCATCACAATGCTTTAGCATTTAATTGCAGCCCTAGCACCCATAAAGTCAAGGAGAATCTTCATTTCTACCATTCATTCAAATAATAGTCATGATGTGTTACAAATGGCAATAATTACATACCCTGAATTAAATGAATTTGCCTTTAATTCTGCAAGTTTGTAAAATTTTATATTTTTTCCAAGAAAATCAAATTCATACTTAATACCAGGGATAGTCTAAAAGAATATTTTCTCATAAATAAAAATACTTTAACACTGTTGTTGCTGTTAGGTGCCATCCAGTCGGGTGTGACACATATGGACCCTCATAGGGTTTTCAATGGCTGATGTTTGGGGATTGCTTTGGGAGCAGATTGCCAGGTCCTTCTCCCATACTTTAACATTTGTTGTTGTTGCTGCTGTTGTTAGGTGCCATCGAGTCGGTATCTGACTCATAGCAACCCTCTTAGGGTTTTCAATGGCTGACTGTTTCGGGATTGCCTTGGGAGTGGATTGCCAGGCCCTTCTCCCATTTTTGCGGTGCTGAGAATTGAACTCGGGACCTCACCGACTGCAGCATAGCGTTCTACCAACTGAGCTAAATCCCAGCCCACTTTAACATTAGCAATGTTAAATATTAACCACTGGGAATGAATTACACATTCTCCAACACAATATATTGCTAGTCAGAGAAAAAGTGAGATGTGAACCAGGCGCCATAGCACACTCTGGCAATCCCAGGAACCCAGGAGGCTGAGACAGGAGGATTGCAATTTCAAGGCCAGAAGCAGCCTATGCAACTTAGAGAGACCCTGTTTCAAAATAAAAAAATTAAAAAGGGGGGTTGAGGGCTCAGTAGAGGAGAGCTTGCCAAATATGCACAAGGCCCTGAGTTCAAGCCCCTAGTACCAGAAGAAAAAAAAAAAAAAAGACATTATTCATGAATTCCTAACTCAGAATATCTAGATTTGTATCTTATTGTTGTTGTTGTTGTTAGGTGCCATCGAGTCGGTATCCGACTCATAGCGACCCTCCGTACAACACGGGAAACACTATTGTCAATGCTTCCCTGCTGTTCATAGGGTTTTCAATGGCAGATTGTATCTTATAGGTACTATATAATAATGAACATTGATTTCAGCTCATTCAGAAGCCCAAGTGGATTTATATATCATATTAAAGAAAAGAACTTTATATTCTAAAATTGTCCTTACATTAATAGAATAGGCCACAGGAAAATACTCATGTTTCACAATCACTTATTCATATTTGAATATACTGCATTTTTATCTTCTATGTTTATGTACACTAAGTATTTGATGTACATAAGTGATCATAATTAAAGATTTGATATCTTTAAAAAATAGTCTTCTTGCCAGGTGCAGTGGCACAAGCCTGTAATCCCAGCGACTCCAGAGGTGGAAGCTGGAGAATAACAAGGTCAAGACTAGAGGCAGTCTGTGTAACTTAGTGAGACCTGTCTCGAGATACAAAATTGTAAAAAAATGGTTAGGGATACAGCTCAATGGTAGAGCTCTCACAAAGTATGCACAAGGCCTTGAGATCAACCCTCTCAGTACCAAAAAGAAAAAAAATCATGTTTTTCATATTAGAGAACTACTTTTAAAAGCACAATATAGAAAGAAAACTAACCACCTTGCCTTGAGAAATCATTTGTTTCTCACATGTGATAACTATATAGTGATAGAAGTACTGAGTTTGACAAACCTCTTCCAGTAATCACTGATTTGTGTTAGAAACTTTATTTGCCAAGATAGTTCAAGTATGATGGAGCAAAAAATTATGGATGACTTTTGTATAAATTGCGCTTCTTTCTGAACTGCAGCACATAAAAGACTGCATTTGGATTGTTACGTGAAAGACATTGTTTGTTCCTATCATAAGAATCTAAAAATACCAACAGATGACAGAGCATAGGGAAAAATCATGAGAAAAGCAATCTTCTTAAGACCAATGGCTATATCTCCATTGATTGCTTACCAATGAATTGATAAAAGGATACTCAGTTCTAGTTTGGAAAATCTTAAGCAGATAAGTGTATAGAGGGACATCCTTCCAACATTTCCTTTTCTGTTACATCAATGGCTTAAAATGTATTGTGGACTTACCACAATGTTTAAAGCAGAAAATTCATATCAATTTTGCTGCTTGATTGTATTTCCCCATGAAATATAGAGAAACCATATTAATATGAGAAAATGTCAGGTAACTATCCTATATAGGTAGTTTAACAGTATTCATATATTTAAGAGGACATGTATAAGGAAATGTTGTCTCAAAAAACTTAGTCATTCTCAAAATCATAACAATTCCTCTAGACTTATTAGCAATATCATGAATTATACAATAGAAATGCTTGTTCAAAGTATTTTTTTCTGATGAGAAACACTGCATTTTAAAAAGCAACCTCTATTTTAATATTTAATACCTCAGCATATCTAGATCTCCAAAAGTAGCAAGCTACTTAAGAAAGAAGTGCTCTTCTTGTGATGTTAAAAGCATTTCTGGCATTTTATATTATCTGCTTTTTAATGACTGTATTTTCCTAGCATTAAAAATGAATTAATCTCTTTCTCCCTAAGTACTCTGTTGAACATAGTGAAAGTAATAGTTCAACAGGTTACTTTCCCTTGCAAAAGCCATATAGATCTCTGCTTCTCTTTGCAAATTTGGTTTAAAAGCAAAATATCTGAGTTAGCATCCAACTCCTAGTTCATCATTTTTACATGACTTCACAGATGCAAGGGTTTCTTATTTCCCACTGAGTCATACTGACTTCAGCACAAAGTACTAAAATGCAAATGAAACACAATTAAGGTACTGTTTATACAGTTTCATTCAGGATGAAAGTGATTTTACTTTGTAGCTTAAAAGTACTTAAAGGAATTAATGTTAACAATTTGGAAGAATTTGTAAGAAATTCAAACAATTGTCTCTCACCAATTCTCCAGTTACATCACTTATCAAAGGGAGATATTCATGCTTTTAAATTCTGATATGTATCAATCATCATAGCAGTTGCTATGTGTCAATTTAAATCACATGGAACAATATCACCATGATGAAAAGTCTTTAATAAGTGATGGAGAAAGCTCCAGTCCAAGGTAAGAGGAGAGTAACCACCTCACACTATGAATCTCACTGAATATAGGTATAAAACCTGGATGGACTGGAAGAAGTAGCTACTTGAGGATTCTAAAAGATAGTGTCAGGCAGGGTGGAGAAGACAACCAGAAGTTGAAATATTACCAGTCTAATAGTACATTTAGCATTTTTTCCCGTTTCATATACCTTAAACCAAACTCAACGATTTGGAGGTCCAAGAAAGTGGGACCAAGCATTCTTTTCTTGTTTCACTTTCGCACTGTTTGGAGGGATCAGATGGCTCAACTAATTGAGATTTCTTAGAAAATACTGGAGAGACAGGATGCTAGGAAAATGACTTCAAATTCTATATGAATATCTGGACACATATGTAGACTTGATCCCATTCAATACAACAAAACCTTAAGAACAGAGAGATCACTACACAATAGCCAAGCTGGCCTGTGGGTGGTACACCCATGAGACAGATCCAAATAATGCTGTTGTTGTTGTTATTGTTGTTGTTGTTGTTGTTGTTGTTGTTAGGTGCCCTTAAGTTGGGTCTGACTCCTAGTGACCTTGTGTACAACAAAACGAAACATTCCCCGACACTACACCATGCCCAGAACCATGTCAGTGCTTCTCTGTTATTCATAAGGTTTACAATGGTGATTGTTTCTGGAGCTTGATGTCAGTTTCTTCTCCCATTTTTGCAGTGATGGCAAGCAAACCTAGGACCTCAGAGTACTCAGAACAAGCACTCTACCAACTGAGCTAACGCCCAACCGCAAATAATACTGTACAGACTTTAAAAATGAACTGACATGGGAACCACAAATAAAAGAACACAGGCTAAAAATTGTGGTCTAAATTTAACTAGCTTAACTAAAATAGAAATATTGGTAGTATCCACAGAATTTAAACAAAACATAAACTCATGTAATATTCACAATGTCCAAGATAAAGCATTACTTAGCATGTAACAACAAGGAAGATCTCATTTGCTCAGAAAAAGGAAAGAGACATCATTAAATAATGATAAAGGATGAAGATAAAAAGACTTGTGCATATACCAGAAAACATCCTAATTGTGCATGTAACAAAAAGCAGTTAAGCACATAAAATCAAAATCATCTTACTGAAAAAAGAAACAGGCAAACCTATAAATATTGAAGACTTCAATACTCCTTTCTCAGTAGTAGATGGAACAGGTGGCTAGAAAGTCAGCAAGAATTGAGAAGAACTGAAAATTATCATCTATCAACAGAATCTAATTGACATTTACAGGCTATTCAACTCAACAACTGCAGAATATATATTCTACTCACATGTACCTGGAACAGTCCCCAGGATAGACCATACCCTGGGTTGTAAACAAAAAATAACCAATTTTAAATAATTGAAAACGTACACAGCATGTTCTCTGACCATGACTGAATTAAATTAGAAATCATTAACAGAAAAATAACACAAAATTCACCTCAATCACTTGGAAGTTGGCAGCACATTTCTAAATAATATATGAGTCAAAGAGAAAAACTCAAGGGAAATTAGAAAATATTTTAAAGTGAATTAAAATGGAAACATAATCGAATAGAATTTGTGAAATGCAGTTCAAATAAAGAGAGAAATTTATAGAATTAGATGCTTCTATTACCAAAGAAAGTATCAAAATTTCTACCTTAACTAACGTGAAACAAGAGCAAAATAGAAAGCAAAGCAAGGAAATACAATAAAAGCAGAAATCAAGAGAATTAAAAACAAACAGTAAAGATCAGTAAAACTAAAAGTTAACTTAAAAGTCAACCAAATTGATAAACTT
>VMDO01036833.1:0-14818 GCA_007922755.1 Pedetes capensis
TTTAAATACAAATAATGCTGAAAATCAGTACTCATATTGAAAAATGCCATCATGAAAAACTGCTAAAAAGATTTATATTAATATTTTTGATTCACTTACAGATAACCTTTAAGTGTTAGGAAATAGATGGTATAGAAATTAATAAATAACAGTACACTGACTCTAGATAAGTTTTCTAAGTAAAATATTTTCCTCCAAAAGTCAATCAAGGTGTCAATTTACTTTTGACTTCACCTAAAATGTTACATTCCTTGTGAGTAAACTTCATATAAACAGGTTAGAGAAAGTAGAAACATTTTTTCATTATTTGGATTTTTTCTTCACAAATTAGGTAAATCTCTTTCTCATGCTAGGTCTGGCAGGATTTTGATTACCCTATTTATTGAAGCTGTTTTTCTAGGTTTAAAATTTTTGAAATACAATCATATATATTCTAGCTTGAACAGCAGTATTATTCAATGCATATTTCATATAGGCAACAATTATCAGTTGTTCCCTATGTAATAGGTAATGAACAAGTGAATGAAAAATTAAAACGTAATGATAAATATATTGAGCTTTAACAAATACAAAGAATAAAATTCTTCCTAAGTGCTCAATAAGACATTTTAATTACCATATAGCTAACCCAAAAATCTTCTCTCTCTCCCCACTGCTATCGAGTCAGTGTCTGACTCATAGTGACCCTATGTACAACAGGTGAAATAGTATTGTTAGTGCTTCTCTGCTATTCATAGAGTTTTCAATGGCTGATTGTTTATTGGGAGTGGGTTGCTGGGTCCTTCTCCCAAGCCTACAGCACTTGGTGTTCCCAGGCGGTCTCCCATCCAAGTACTAACCAGGCCTGACTTTGGTTAGCTTCTGAGATCTTATGGGATTAGATGCCACAGTGGCATGGCTGCAGGCAACCCAAAAAGCTTAGTATATTTAAAAATCCAGAAATTGCATCGGCTGTACACCACTGTAAAATAATTCCAGCTAAAAAGTCTACAGCCTTACCCCCCTGGTATCCGACCTCATCTGATCACAGAAACCAAGCAAGATCTGACCTAATTAGTCCTTGGATGGGAGACTGCCTGGGAATACTGGATGCCATAGGCTTGGGAGAAGGACCTGGCAGCCCACTCCCAAAATAATCAGCCATCAAAAACCCTATGAATATCAGAAAAGCACTATTAAACAGTGTCAGGTAGTGTTTCTTTCTATTGTACGTAGGGTCACTATGAGTTAGACTTGACTAGATTTAACAGTAACAACAGATGGCACCTAACAATAACAACACCATTAATGAAAATATCTAAACAAACCCTCTACAACTCCACTATCAACACTAATATCAGTTGCAAATTTTAAAAAGTCCTAATTATCTATTGAGTCAATAAAGAAAGAAAAATCTATCACATCAAATAGCTAATTAAGGAATGGAATGTAAATACTATGCAAGACAACTTGTATGCTGTTATTTTCTATACTATATGGACATGAATGGTGTCATATAAAAAAGGAGAGAAAGAAGTTTTAGACAACCAAAATAACAATGGTTTAGATATAAAGTCAACATTTAGAAAAAAATAGACAAAAAGCAATAGTGAGTGAGACACCAGCATTGTGGTTTAAGTATAGAACTCTCTTCAGGGCTCATGTTTGAATGCTAGGTGCCCAGATGTTGATGCTATTTTGGGAAGCTGTGGCACTTTGAGAGAGGGACCTAGTTGGTGAAAGTAGATCCACTTGGGGAAGATTTTCAAAGTTTTTACATGCCTCCAAGTCCAGTAGGCTCTCTCTGCTTCCTGTCATCATGATCTGAGGAGACTCTGCACAGGCCCTGGTGCTGTTTCACCAAGCCAACCAGGCAATGTGCACAGAACCCCTGAAAGCATCAGCCAAAGACAAGTCCTTCCTCCAGGAAGTTGTTCTGTCAGGTATTTTGTCACAGCAACACAAAAAGCTAACACAGCCAGACTGTTAAATGTCTCAACAGGCAAATCAGAAACTGGTAAAGCAGTAGGATTATTAATACATAGTTACCTGGACAAATATAAGCAAAATAAATAAATAAATAAACAAACTTCAGAAAGTCATTGGATATCTAATAAAAATTTTAAGGGAACAAAGAAGAAAATTAAAAAGGAACTGTAAAATTTATATAATTACACCTATGTTTTATATTGTATATGGTGTTTAAAGAAATGTTTCTTCATTTTTAGTGAACTCATATTATTTTTCTTCCTGAAAATGGAGTTTAAAATCTTGCAGCAAGTTTTAAAAATATTGCTGTCTTTCAATGAAATATGTAATTTATAGAAATATATTTTTTAAAAATCATGAATATCATACTACTTATTAAGCAAAGGTGTTTGTGACATTTTATAATGTTGACGTTTTATAATGTTGTTAGGTGCTATTGAGTCAGGTCTGAGTCATAGTGATCCTATGCACAACAGAATGTAACAATTCCTGACATGACACTGTGCCATGCACACGATATTTTTTATTTTTAGCCCCACTGTTGCAGCCACTGTGTCAATTCAGCTAGTTGAGGGTCTTCTTTTTCATTGCAGACCCACCACTCTCCCAACAACATGTCCAAAATATGTAAGACTAGCCATCCTTGCTTCCAAGGAGCACTCTGGATGCACTTCTTCTAGGACGGATCTGTTGGTTTTTTTTGGCAGTCTATGGTATATTCAATATTTTTTCCAGTGCCATACTTCAAAGGCATCAATTCTTCTCCTGTCTCCCTTATTCACACAGTATAGTCTGACATATGCTTTCACAAGCATATGATGTGACTGAAAATACTGTGACATGAGTCAGATGCACCATCATCTTCAATGCATCTTTATTTTTCAATACTTTAAAGAGGTCTTTTGCAACAGCTTTTCCCAATTCAATGCTTTTTTTTGATACTTTGCTACTTTCATGGATGTTGATTGTAGAACAATAATAAATATACTATAACTGATAGAGTATTTTATATAAAAACAGGTACAATGTTGATAAATAGTAAAATTTATATTAAAAACTGTTCAATAACAAAACATTACTGTAAATTTTATACAGAAAGTAATCATGATAAATCCTATTTCATATATTAAAACTGAACTATATTGAAAGAATATAGTAGCAATATTTGATAGAATATTTTGCTAACAAAAATCACTGTTAGATTTGTATAAAAAAATAAGGAATAAAAATGTTTGCCCACCAGGCATATATTGTGAGTTTTAAATAATGAGGTTGTCATGGTTGGCTTATGTTGTCAACTTGACTAGATTGAAGAATTCCTGAGATTAGTGAAGAACATCTCTGTATTAATCTGTGAAGGTATTTCCGGAGAGGACTAACTGGTCCAGCAGTAACTGAAGGGAAGAACCTTCCCATGAAGTTGATCTGATTGAACCCAATGGGAGAGGCTCCATAAGGAGGAAGAAAAGAGGAGAAAGGAAGCCTATGCATGTGGCAGTTAGGCTAAAAACTTCTAGAGAAGAGTGGGTGTTTCTAATTGCCACTGCCTATGGACATTCGACTACAGTTTCCTCAGCTTCCACAGGGAATTACGAGGAGACTTTCCAGGGTGCTTCTAGACCTCAGCACCAGGAGGACACTCTTCAGGTTTCCAGTTATTGGACTGAGTGGCTACCAGTCTCTCTGCTGGTGCAAATATAGAACTACCCTGCCTCCTCATGTAAGCCAAACCAATAAATCCATGTTTATTATATACATATTCTGTGTGTGTGTGTGTGTGTGTGTGTGTGTGTGTGTGTGTGTGTGTGTGTGTACTGGTTCTGTTTCTCTGTATTACTTGACTGATACAGAGTTCAACATATCAATCATTATAGTCTGACATATAGTAAAAGCTATTCTATACCATTCATCACTATAATGAAATACCTGAGAGAGCTAACTTCATGAAAGAAGAGGTTTATTTGACATAGAGTTTTGGTGCCTGAAAATCCAGTTGCCATAGTGCATGCTCCACAAGGCCTGCCAAGTCTCTGTATCACCTTATGATGCAAAAGGCAATGGTAGGAGCATATATAATAGGAAATATGTTATTCATATCCAACTGAGAACAGAGAGGATGAACAGTACTGACTTGCTTCTTTTATAACAACTGTCTTACTCAAGGGTCTCACAAGAACTTTGTCAGGCTCCCAGTCTCCTAAGGAACTAGGCCTTGCTTCTTAAAGGTCCCACTGCCTCCCAATAACACCACACCTGGACCAAACCTCCAACATGTGAACATTTTGAAGGATAGAATTTAACCAAATCTGAACCATAGCACTTAGTATTTCAGCCAGTATCTCTCCCTGGCTGCCAAGACTGTAATTCAAATTGAATATGCCAATAACAGAAATAGTCTCACCAAAACTTATGTTTGCATGAAGTACTACAGAGATTGGTAGGTACTCATTATTTTAATTATATTTAATACCTGAATAAAGGTTTAATATCCTAACAAATATTTAATGTATGAAACTGAAATGCCTATGCAAGACATTTGCCCATTTTAAATCAGATTTTCCTTCTTTCCTCTTTTTTATCCTCTCTCCCTCTCTTCCTTTTTGTCCTCTTTCACTCTTTTCCTCTTCTCTCTTTCCCTTCCTTCCTTCCTTCCTTCCTTCCTTCCTTCCTTGTTGCCTTCCTTCCTTCCTTCTCTCTCTTTTTTCTTTCTTTTTCTCTCTCTTTTTTCTCTTTTTCTCTTCTCTTTTCTTTCTTTCTTTCTTTCTTTCTTTCTTTCTTTCTTTCTTTCTTTCTTACTTTCTTTCTTTCATTTCTTCCTTCCATTGATTTGTATGAATTTCTTGAATATTTTGATTATTACCACCCACTAGATATATTTAAGGGGCTGAAGTTTAGCTCAGTTGGTAGATTGCTGCTCCACACTCTCTGAGGACTGAGGTTAAATCCCCAGCACTTCAAAAATGTGAGAAGGATGTGGCAATCCACTACTGAAAACCATCCCAAAACAATCAGCCATTGAAAACCCTATGAGGGTCGCTGTGAGGTGGACCTGACTTGACCTCACCTAACAATAGCAACAACTATATTTAAAAATACTTTCTGCCATTGCCTGCGCTGTCCTTTCATTCTATACTTTTTTTCTGTACAGAAGAATTTTAGTTTGATTAAATCCTACTTGGTTTTGCTTTTGTTGCCTTTGCTACAGGCGTCAATCCAAAAACTCATTGCCAAGATCAATGCAAAGGATATTTCCTTTATGCTTTCTTCTAGGACTTTGATGGTTGCAAGTCTTAATATTTGGGTCATTATTACTTTTGAGTTGATTTTTTTATCTTGTAAGGGAAGGGGCCAGTTTTATTCTTCTATATTTGATTTAAGGTACTTATATGGGTTGACATAGCCCTGTGGCATCCGATCCCGTCAGATCTTGGAAGCTAAGCAGGGTCAGGCCTGGTTAGTACCTGGATGGGAGACCACCTGGGAACACCAGAAGCTGTAGGCTTGGGAGAAGGACCTGGCAACCCCCTCCCAAAAATCAATCTGCCATTGAAAACCCTATGAAGAGCAGAGAAGCACTGATAATAGTGTTTCCCCTGTTGTACAGAGGGTCTCTATGAGTCGGATACCGACTTGACAGCATCTAACAACAACAACAAAATATGGGTTGACTAAGTGGATACTGAATATCACTAAAATAGATGGCAATACCTGGAAAAATAAAGGGCATACACCATGGGGAAAAAAAAGATTGAATAAGAGATACTTAGGAATAAACTCCAAGATGTGGCATCCAAGTGTTAGCTAACAGAAGGAAAATAAGCAAACCTATCCATTGCTTTAGGAAGATAGGTTCATATATTGTACGGATAATTGTAATCAGTTTGAGACCTTCATTTGAAACTCTTAGAACTTAAGAACTTGGAAGACATAAACTACTAAAATCATATCATTAAATGATCTTCCTTTCAGTAGCAAAAAGCAAAAATGCCAAGATAGAGTGGGTGGCAGACATTAAATCTCTGAATCACTCAGGATGTCAGAGGTTAGACTAACACTTAATATATGACTAAAGTTCACGTAGACAGAAAAGTTGAACAATTGCATAATTTATTTTAAATAATCATTGATTTTAGTGTCATCATAAAACATTTTAATATTTCAAGGCATTTTAACTAAAGACATATTAGAAAATTAATTTTAGAATGAGAAAGCAATGTTATTGGATGACCTCATAAAATTAGTATGATATAGTATTATACAATTATCTTATGCTATAAAAATGTTTAATTAAGGATTGTAAGATCAATATTGCACCAATTGTGTCCCGGTACATGTTCCAACATTTCTAATTAAATACCTTAGTTAAGTGTTGACCTTAAATCAGTAGGTACACTAAAAATATATTCATTTTGAGATAACAAAGTAGCATATTGATTTTCGTAAAAAGTTACATAATTATTTCCAACTGATTGCAATCTGTGTAAACAAATTGGCCATCACAATTTCACTAGCTATTTTGAGAGTTATGTTACTGTATCATAGTTCAATTTTATATTATTTCACCCCCTTTAAAAATCAAATAATGTGCCGGGCACAATGGCACACACCTGTAATCCCAGCAGCTCAGGAGGCGGAGGCAGGAGGATCACAAGTTCGAGACCAGAGGCAGTCTGCGTAACTTAACGAAACCCTGTCTCAAAAAGTAAAAAAATGGGCTGGGGCTGCAGCTCAGTGGTCCAGCACTTGCAAAGCATGAAGACGCGAGGCCCTGGGTTCAAACCCCAGTACTGCCAAAAAAAAAAAAAAATCAAATAATGTCTTTGATAGTAGATGCACAATATCAAGATATTAAAGTCATTGTGTTTCACTCCTAGGATATATTTTTATATTATACTGAGGTCATATTTAAATGTTATTATAGCCAGACAACATGGCACACACCTGTGATCCCAGTGACTCAGGAGCCTGAGACAGGAGGATTGGGAGTTCATGCTAGAGGCAGCCTGAGCAACTTAGCAAGATCCTGTCTTAAGTTAAGAATAAAAAAGGGACTGGGGGTACATCTCAGTGGTATAGGGCTTTCCTATTGTACATGAAGCCCTGGGTTCAAACTCCAGTAGTATAAATAAATAAATAAATAAATAAATAAATAAATTGCTACGATTTACCACATACTTCTTACTGCAGATGTCTCTGAGTTGTTATGTAATATGTTAATCCATTCTTCTTTTCATAGTTGTAAAGAGTTCATTTTAATCACACCGGTTTTTTTTTGCACAAGACAAACACATAAACAATATATAAACATTTCTCCACCCAAACTTTCTAAATTATCGATTACAGAAAGAAATTTTGTAAAAATAATTCATTGATTTATTCGCTAAACACAAAAATAGTTTAAGTATACTAGTTTTCATTCACTAATCTGCATCTACAAAATACAGAGAACCCTAAAGATGGAGCCTATTTTCAAGCATTTACTGTAGAATCAAAAAAGTCCACATATCAAAACAGATCTATTATTGTCCAAAAGTACTGTAGATTATGATAAAAGTTTATATAAGGAAAAGATGCAGAAAATAATTCTTCAAAGGAAAATCAAGTTTAGGAGAAGGCAAAGAAAATGGCATTTTATTACTTACAGTATACATCTTATTTGTTGTTTTAGGTGTTGTTGACTCAGGTACAATTCATAGCTACCCTATATACAACAGAGCAAAACACTCCCCAACATTGTGCCATGTCCGGTACAATGTCAGTGCTTCTCTGCTATTCGTAGGGTTTTAAATGGCTGATTGTTTTTAGGATTGCTTTGAGAGTTGATTGCCAGGTCCTTCTCCCATTTTTGCTATACTAGTGATTGAACCCAGGGCCTCAGAGAGTGCAGAGCAGCACTCTACCAACTGAGTTAAAACGCAGCCCTCCATCTTACTTATGATAGATGAAATATACCTGAATGATTAAAAAATTAAGGAAAATACATGACTAAAACTAAAAGAAGAATATATGTATATATATGTGTGTGTATATATATATATACGATATCACACACTTCCTTCATGCTTTTGCTTGTTTACAGTATGAATAACTGTAAAAAAATTCCTGATGCTCTTTCAGCTGCCTACAACTGAGTTTCTTTCATATTTTTCTGTAACAATATATCAGGCATGTTCAATCAATGGCCTGCAGGCCACATGCAGCACAAGACAGGTACTAATGAAGCCCCAAAATATTTTAATATCCTCTAGTTTTTAGCATTTCTTTCTGACCTCATGGATTGTTCCAATTTTGAAGTTCCAAGGTGGTCTTCACATATTTTCAAAACAGCACTTAGTGTTTCTTTACAACATACTGGGATGGTACCAGAATATCAAATTCTAACCTGCAAACAAGCTTAAATATGTCACAGTTGATTAGTACCATCACCCTCCACCTAGTCAGCTGAGTATAATTGGGTTGAATTTGAACTGATTCACAAGTGTTCTAAGCCACTTAAGGGTGCCTCAGATATTGCATGAGTTTTTGGCTAGTTGGCAAGTAAAATATACCAATTGTTGATAATATTTTTGAAAATCTAATTCCACTCAGTTGTACATTCGACAAATTGATCACCACAAAACTTACCTGAAACTTCACTAAGAATTGTGACCACTCCTATTGAACCAGATATGGATAGATTAGTTTTTATAAAAACATGGTCAAATTACCTATTAGTTTTATATTGTTCTCATTTCTCTAAACTTTATGACAAAACCAAAAAGAAGTCTTATTATGTATATATAATATATCATATTATATATATCACATATATATAATATTATATATATATATACTAGAAATATGATCTGCTATTAATAAAAAATAAAGGAGCTGAGTACAGTGGCACATACCTGTGATCCCAATAACTCAGCAGGCTGAGGCAGGAGGATGGCAAATTTGAGGACAGAGGCAGCATGCATGAATGGCACCTTGTCTCAAAAAAAAAAAAAAGAAAAAAGAAAAGAAAAGAAAAAGGGGTTGGGGTACAGTATCACAACATAAATAAATAACTAATAAGATTGTGCCAGGAAGGGGAATATATATATATATATATATATATATATATATATATATATATATATCACATTATATATATAATAACTGTATTATATAAGTTTTGTGCAGCCGAAGACAATTCTTCCTTATTCTATGTGGCCCAGGGAAGCCATAAAATTGGGCATTCCTGTTCCACATACTATCCAAACTTTTTAATTTTTTCTCTTTTGTAGAGACATGCAATCTAATTTCAATTCCTTATACATGCTGATCCTTCAGCACAGAAACTATTTGTTATTCTTTATCATCTAATTAACTCCTATGTAAGTCTTAGGTCTCAACTTAAAATCACTTCCGCAAGATTTCTGCACAGCTCCATTTCCTACATACTAGATCAGTACCTGACAGTTAGTAGTTGTAGATTTGTGTTTATTTAGTTAATACTCATCTCTCCAAATGATGTGTTGGTTCTATGAAGATAAATAGTCATATTTTTTTCTTATTTTTCCTTTGTGTGTTGTAGTGTCTGAATCCAAAATATATTTGCTGAATGAATTAATCATTTGGAATGTTTATCCCTTAGCCAAAGAGTGCTTACCTGTATGACTTCGTTTAAAGTATGTTATATATTCCAATGGGCTGGGATTTAGCTCAGTTGGTAGAGCACTGTGCTGCAGTCTCTGAGGTCCCGAGTTCAATTCCCAGCACCGCAAAAATGGGAGAAGGACCTGGCAATCCACTCCCAAGGCAATCCCGAAACAGTCAGCCATTGAAAACCCTATGAGGGTCGCTATGAGTCAGATACCGACTCGATGGCATCTAACAACAACAACATATATTCCAATACTGTATACAAGGTCAGTTTTTCTCACAAATATCACCTTTTTCAGAGAAAAAAAGAATTTGTATCAAATATAAAATATTCTAAGTATCTTTCAAAGAAGGGGAAGGTACATGAATGAAATATGATCTGCTATTAATGAACAATAAAGGAACTGAGTACAGTGGCACATGCCTGTGATCCCAATGACTCAGGAGACTGAAGCAGAAGGATGGCAAATTTGAGTGCAGAGGCAGCATGCATGATTGGGTGACACCCTGTCTCAAAAAAATGAAAGAAAAATGGGTTGGGGGTACAGTATCAGAAAATAAATAAATGATAAATTAAGATTGTGCCAGGAAGTGGAACAAAAGGCCCAACTATATTTTCCCAATAAGAAACTCCTTTTATAAATATATACATACTGAAAATGAGGGGTTAGAAAAAGATATATCATACAAATAGAAACAGAAAATGACCAGCCATATCTGTAATATAACAGATAAAGCAGACTTTAAGTCAAAAACTATCAAAAGAGACAAAAGTTCATTACATATTGATTGAAGAATCAATTCAGCAATAACACATAAAAATTGTGAATTTAAATAGATCCAACTATGAACCACCCAAATATATGAAGCAAGTACCAAAAATCAATAAAAAATTGTACACCAGAGTTGAACCATACCATGGAGCAAATGGACCCGATAGGCATTTACGGAAGATTTTATCTGTAAACAGCAGAACATGTATTTTTCTCATCAGTCGTGGAATACTCTGCAGAATAGATCACAAAGCAAGGTCACAAATAAAGTCTTGATAATTTTTTAAAATGAATTTATATCATGTATATTCTCAGATGACAATGAAATTAAAATAGAAATAAAAGCAAAGAAAGCAATGGAAAATATGTAAATACATACAAAATGTTCCTAGTTGACTAAGGGTCAATGAACCTATTAAAAGGGAAATAAAAATTTTCTTGAAACAAATCAAAATGAAAATAATAAAAAGTGTGGTAAAAAACAGTGAGTGTTTAAATTAAAAGACGTATTTTAGTAAAAGACACATTGCTGTTAATCCTGCTCAAAATACTCCCTTTAGCTTCAAAAATACTAATTGGATCTTTCTTGCCACTTTCTAAAACAGTTTTGGAAGTCTTCTTTCTGAGTGTCTTTAGTTTCATCCTCCATCATGATAATTTTTGTCACACTTTGCTTCTGGTATAGCAATTTATGTCAAATAAAAACATCACGATGTGTCCTTATCCACTTTATTCATCATATCTGGCAAGGTGCAACTTCTAGCTCTTCCCCAATATCAAAATGATCATGAAAGATAAACATTTTGAATTGATTCAGGACATTGAGGAAGCTACAATAGATCAACTAAAGACAGTCACAAAAAAGAACTTCCAGAACTGCTTTAGAAAGTGGCAAGGACAATGGGATAAGTATGTTCAAAGCCAGTGGGAATATTTTGAATGGGATTAATGACAAAGTCCATTTTACTGTATTTTTTAATTTAGACATCATTCACTACAGTTTTTTGAGCACACTGCATTTGTCAAATTCTGTATAATATAATAAAAATATAGAGACAAAAGTTTATAGCAAAAAAATGAATGCAACCAAATAAATTGAAAGATTTTTGATAAACTAAAAATGCATCTCAATGATTTAGAAGGGCAAGAACAAGTCAAACAAAATTAGTAGAAGGGAAAAATAAAGATCAGATCAGAGATAAATTAAATTAAGGCAAAAAATACCAAAAAAACAAAAAACAAAAAACCTGAAGTTTGTTTTTTAAAAGATCAAAATTGGCAAATCTTTACCTAGAGTAATCAAGGAAACAAGAGACAGGACAGTACCCCAGCAATTAAAATAAGTGAAAAGGGATATCCTACAACTGATATCACAGAAATACACAGGATTATATCAAACTATAATGAAAAATGATGTTAACAGAATGAAAAATCAAGAAGAAATGAATAAATCCCTAAAAACATACAACCTACCAAGACTCAATCAAGAAGTAGAAGTGAGCCAGGGCACAGTGGTAGATACCTGTAATTCCAGTGACTCGGAAGACAAGGACTGGGAAATATCAAGTTCAAGGCCAGAGGTAGCTTGTGTAATTTACTGAGGCCCTGTTTCAGAATGCAAAATAAAAAAGGGGATTGAGGAGGGAACAGCTCAGGAGTAGAAGAACCCTAGGTTCAATCTCCCACTACAGGGGTAAAAAAAGAAAGAAATAGGAATTGTTGGGCATGGTAGTTCATGACTGTAATCTAAGCACTTGGGAGTCTGAGGCAGGGATATACTGATTTCGAAGCTGATATAGACTATGTAGAGACTCTGTCTCAAAGAAAAGCAAAAAGAAAAAGATCTAAATAGACCAATACCAAGTAATGAGATTAAAATAGTAATTAAGTCTCCCATCAAAGAAAAGTCCATGAATTGATGGCTTTCCAAGCTTAATTCTAAAATAAATAAAAAAATAAAGAAAGAATCGAACTAATTCTTCTCAAATTATATAAAAAAGAAATAAAAACGATGTCTTATTTTTTGAGGTCTGCATTACTTTGATACTGAAATTAAGAGTATAAAAAAACTTATACAAATATTACATCAAAAATATCATATACTGTGATCAAGTGGAATTCACCCAAGAATGCAAGGATGGTTTAGCATTTATAGATCAGTTAGCAAAATATATCACATCGACTGAATGATGAACAAAATAGATAATCTTATCCAAATAGACAGGACAAAAGTGATAACATTTAGTATCCTTTCATGATAATCTCTTAACAACTTGGGCACAGATGGAACATGCCTCAAAGTAATTCAAGGTTATGTATGACAAACCCATAGCAAATATCATACTAAATAGAGAAAAGCTGAAAGTATTTCTTCCAGGATCTGGTACAAGACAACAATATTCATTTTTAACATTCCTATTCTGTATAGAATTGAAAGTCTTGGCTTAGGCAATTAGAAAAATAAAGAACATTCAAAATGGAAGGGATGAAGTCAATCATCTATATTTGCATATGATCCAATTTTATATATAGTAAAATGAAAATATTCCATCAAAATGTTGTTAAAATTGATAAACAAATTCAGTAAAATTATAGGGTACAAGATCAATATACAGAAAGGTTGGCATTTTATACATCTAGTCTATGTGTTGAAAAAGAAATCAAGAGATCCAATTAATGATACCTAAAAAACTGCTTTAGGAATAAATTTTACCAAGTAAGTGAAATAACACTATAAGGAGAATTGTAAAACACAAAAGAAAAAAATTATAGGGGCCAAAAATTTAAATGTCTAATGTTTATGGATTGGAAAAAACTAATATTGCTAAAATGACCATACTTCTAAATGTAATCTATAGATTCAATGCATTCCCCAGAGAAGTATGAACAAAAGTCTTTGCATAAATAAAAAAAAGTGTAGAACTCTGTGGAACTACAAAAGACCTCCAATAGCCAAAGCAATCCTGAGGGAGGCAAAATGCTGAAGGTACCACAATACTTGACTTCAAAACATACTAACAAACTACAGTAGCAAACAGCTCTATTTAAACACACACACACACACACACACACACACACACACACACACACACACACACACACACTATAGACCAAAGAAACAGAAAAGAAAATTAATCCACATACATACAACCAAGTTATTTTTGACAGAGGTGCCATGAACACACATTAGAGATAAAACAGTATCTTCAATAAATAAAACTGGCAACACTGCACAGTAGAAGAATGAAACTAGATCTATATGGTTTATCCTACAGAGAAATCAATTCAAAATCAATCAAAGATACAAATATAAGAGTTGTAACTATGAAATTACTGCAAGAAAGTATAAGGGTAACACTTTGAGACATTGGTGCAGGCAAAGACTATCTGGAAAATACCTCAAATGCACAGGTATTGTCTATAAGTAGACAAATAGGATTACCTCAAATTAAGAAGTTTCTTCTCAGCAAAGAAAACAACAGAGTCAAGTGACAACCAACAGGATTGAAGAGACTATTTGAAAAATATTTGTTTGACAAGGAATTAATACCTTGAATCCATACAATGTTTTTTAAAAAGACCTCAGTGCAAAACCAACCCAACTTTAAAAATGGGCTATAGGAACTGAACAAATATTTATCAAAAGAAAACATGTAAATGACCAACAAATATATGAAAAAATGCCAATATAACTACCATTAGGGAAATGAAAATAAAAACTACAATGGTCTTTTACCTCACCCCAATTAGAATGGCTATTACCAAAAGAGAAAAAATAACAAAAGTTGCTAAGGTGAAGAAAAAAAGAGAATACTTACAGACTATTGGTGAAAATATAAATTAATTAGTACTAGTATTATGAAAAACAATTAGGAGATTTAAAAAAAAATGAAAAGAGATCTTCCATATAAACCAGCAATTCTTTTACTAGGTGTACAGTCAAAGGAAAATAAGTCATTACATCAAAGAGAGATGTGGACCCTAGGGTTTATTGCAGCACTACCCACAATAGCCAAGATTTGGAATCAAGCAAGGTATTGCCAACAGATGTGAATGGATAAGGAACTGTGATACATACACATGATGGAAGATTATTCATAAATTAAATAAGATATAATTTCCATCCTGTCACTATGGCTCTTATTATAGAGACACATAATAACAGTATTTTTGAGGGTAAGAAAAATTGATACCCTCATATGTTATGGCCTGCAGCCATAGCCCTGTGGCATCCGATCCCATCAGATCTCATAAGCTAAGCAGGGTCAGGCCTGGTTAGTACCTGGATGGGAGACCGCCTGGGAACACCAGAAGCTGTAGGCTTGGGAGAAGGACCTAGCAACCCCCTCCCAAAAATCAATCTGCCATTGAAAACCCTATGAACAGCAGAGAAGCACTGACAATAGTGTTTCCCCTGTTGTACAGAGGGTCGCTATGAGTCGGATACCGAC
>VMDO01036835.1:5000-14816 GCA_007922755.1 Pedetes capensis
AGGACATGGATACATACACAACTGAAACATTCAGGACCCCATCCAGAGTAAATCAAAATAGGTCAGCCCCAAGACATGTCATAGCTTTAATGCTTTAATTAGAAACCAGGGAGGCTATCCTGAAAGCAGCAAGGCAGAAACCCCAGATGACGTTGAAAGGGAAACCTATTAAAATTACTGCAGAATTCTCCATATCAACACTGAAAGCTAGAACGGCTTGGACACAGGGAATTCACATCTGAAAAAGGAACAATTTCCAACCAAAAATACAATATCCAGTAAAATTATCTTTCAAAATAGACGAGGAGTATAAGACATTCCATGATATTGACAGATTCAAATGATTTGCAACCACCAAACCAGCTCTACAGAGGATTGTAAATTAATTACCACATCCAGGAGAGATAAGACAACCCTATATAGGTAACCAATGACTTGGTTAGCTGAGATGAGTGCAATCCAAGAAAGGAACAAAACAACCATGATTCATAAACCAGTAACATGTAACGATCAGATGCATAAGAATGCATACTACTCAATAATCACTATTAATGTAAATGGTCTTAACTCACAAATAAAGAGACACAGACTGGCTTGTCAGATGAAAAACTTAAACCTTTAAAATGTAGTATTTAAGAAACCCATCTAACTCACAAAAACTGCAATAGACTGAGAATAAAGGGATGGAATCAATATATGAAGCAGGGTGGAAACAAAAAAAAGCAGGTGTTGCAATTCTAATATCAGATAGATTATCTTTCAATCCAAAACTAAGTAGAAGAGACAAAGAAGGACACTACATTTTACTAAAAGGAACAATCAATCAGGAACCAATAATGCTTCTAAATATTTATGCCCCAAATACTGAAGAACCTAACTTTATAAGACAAACTTCATGGAACATAAAGTACTTCATTGGACCAGAGATGCTAATAATGGGAGACTTCAATACCCCACTTTTTTCAAGAGACAGGTCGTCAAAACAGAAAATCAACAGAGAAATGATGAATCTAATCTCTACCCTAAACCAATTCAATCTCACAGATATATACAGAATATTTCATCCACATCATGAGGAATACACATTCTTCTCAGCTTGACATGGAGCATTTTCTAAGATAGATCATATGCTAGTCCATAAGAATTCACTCAACAAATACAAAAAAGTAGAAATTATCCCTGTTCCATATCAGACCACAATGGAATAAAATTGGAGCTCAAGAGCAAGAATAATTCCAGAAATTTTACAAACTCATGGAGACTAAATAATATACTGCTGAATGACCAATGGGTTGTTGATGAAATCAAAATGGAATTTTAAAAATTTCTGCAATCAAATGATGATGAAAACATATCCTACCAAAACATATGGGATACAGAAAAGGTAGTTTTAAGAGGAAAGTTTATAGCATTAAGTGATTTCATCAATAAACTGGAGAAAAGTCAAATAAATGACCTAATGATGCACCTTAAGACACTAGAAATCCAACAACAAATCAATCTTAAAAGGAGCATCCAAAAAGAAATTTAAAAATAAGGGGAGAAATATCTCAATTAGAATCTAAAAAGATAATTCAAAAAATTAATAAGACTAAGAACTGGTTCTTTGAAAAGATTAATAAAATAGACACTCCTCTGGCTAATCTCATCAAAAAGAAAAAGGAAAAAAACTAACATATTAAAGATTAGGAAGGACAACGGGTCCATAACCACTGACTACAATGAAATACAGAAAATCATCAGGGATTACTATGAGAGATTGTATTCCTAAAAATATGAAAATACAGAAAAAATGGATAAATTTATTAACACATATGACCTACCAAAGCTAACCCCAGAAGACACAAGTGACCTAAACAAGCCCATTACACATCCTGAAATAGACAAGTAATAAAAAGTTTCCCAACAAAGAAGAGCCCAGGTCCTGATGGGTTCACAGCAGAATTTTACCAAACTTTCAGAGAAGATATAATACCTGTCTTCCTCAAATTATTCCAAAAAGTAGAAAAGGAAGGAACACTCCCAAATTCATTCTACAAAGCTACCATCACCCTGATACCTAAACCAGGAAAAGATTCATCTAAGATAGAGAATTATAGACCCATCTCCCTTATGAATATAGATGCAAAAATTCTTAAAATCCTGGAAACTGAATCCAGCAACATATTAAAAAGATTATTCACTATGGCCAAGTGGGATTTATTCCACAGATGCAAGGCTTGTTCAACATATGGAAATTAATTAATGTGATCCAACATGTCAAGAAACTGGCAAATAAAAACCACATGATCATCTCAATTGATGTGGAAAAGGCCTTCAACAAAGTGCAAAACCTTTTCATGATAAAAACCCTGGAGAAGATAGGTATAACAGCCGAATACCTTACCATCATAAAAGTCACCTCTGACAGACCTACAGCCAACATTATAGTAAATAAAGAAAAACTGAAACTGTTACCTCTTAGACCTGGCACAAGGAAAGGGTGTCCACTCTGTCCTATTCTATTTAACATGGTAATTGAAGTCCTCACCAGCGCAATCAGATAAGAGAAAGAAATCAAAGGGATGCAGATTGGCAATGAAGAGGTCAAATTATCCTTATTTGCAAATGACATGATTCTATACCTAAAAGACCTCAAAACCTCATCCAGAAAACTTTTAGATCTAATCAACTCCTTCAGCAAAGTGCCAGGATATAGAATCAACATTAAAAAAAACCAATAGCTTTTCTTTACACCAATTGTACCCAGGAAGAGAAAGAAATTACAGAAACAATACCTTTCACAATAGCCCACCAGAAAATTAAGTACCTTGGAATCAATCTAACCAAAGACCCTTCAGATCTTTACAAGGAAATTTCAAAACATTAAAGAAAGAAACAGCAGAAGATACTAAAAAATGGGAAGGGGCTTCCCTGCTCCTGGATCAGGAGAATCAGTATACTAAGAATGGCTACCATACCAAAAGCAATCTATAGATTTAATCCAATCCCCATTCAAATTCCAATGACAGATTTACAGAAATAGAAAAAATAAAGAAAAGAAATAGAAAAAATGACACAAAAATTCATATGGAATCACAAAAGACCACATATAGCCAAAACACTCTTAAGCTGCAAAACTAATGCAGGTGGAATCACAATCCCTGACTTCAAGCTATACTACAGGGCTGTGGAAGCAAAACCAGCTTGGTACTGGAACAAAAATAGGCCTGAAGACATGGGGAACAGAATAGAAGATCCAGAAATACCTCAACACACATATACCCACTTGAATTTTGAAAAAGGAGCAAAGAAATTAAATTGGAATAAGGATATCCCTTTTAATAAATGGGCTGTGAAACATGGATATCCACTTGTAGAAAAATGAAAACTGACCCACATCTCTCAATATGCATGAGAGTTAACCCAAAATAGATAAAATACCTCAACATGAAACCAGAAACTTTAAAATTAAGAGAAAATAGGATAGGCAATATGCTCCAACATATAGGCATAGGAAAGTATTTCCTTAATAGAACTCCAATTGCTCAAGAAATTGCAACAAGAAGAGATAAATGGGATTACATGAAATTAAAAATCTTCTTTACAGCAAAGGAAACAATCAACAGAGTCAAGGAAATCCCCACTGAATGGGAGAAAATCTTCTCATCCTAGACAGAGGTCTAATTACCAGAATTTATAAAGAACTCAAGAAAAAAATACCCAAGAAAACAAATAACCCAATACACAAATGGGCAAAGAAACTGAACAGACAGATCTCAAATGAAGTGGCCTGTAAAACCATGAAACACATGACAAAATACTCAATATCCCTAGCCATTAGGGAAATGCAAGTTCAAACAACTCTGAGATTCTACCTTACTCTAATAAGAATGACCAACATCAATAGAACAAATAACAACAAATGTTGGCGAGGTTGTGGAGAAAAAGGAACACTCTTACACTGCCGGTAGAGGTTTAAATTCGTCCAACCATTTTGGAAATCAATATGGAGGTATCTTAGAAAACTAAAAATAGACCTACCATATGACCCAGCTATAACACTACTGGGAATTTACCCAAAGGGAGATGTGTCATCATACCACAGAGACACCTGCATCTCCATGGTCAATGGAGCACTCTTCACAATAGCAAGGATATGGAACCAACCAAAGTGCCCATCAACAGAAGAATGGATGAAAAATACTATGGTACATATACACAGTGGAATACTACTCAGCAATCAAAGAATGAAGTAATGCCATTTTCATCAAATTGGATAGAAGTGGAGAAAATTATTTTAAGTGAATGAACATAAGCTCAGAAAGAGAAATTCCACATGTTCTCATTTACATGTGGAAGCTGAATCAAAATTATAAGAAGGAAAAAATCCTATGCAGAGGTCGGAACATAATTTTTAAAATGAATAAATAAATAAGAAAAAAAAGAAAAAGGTAAAAGCTAATGTCGACCTATTGAAAAAGGGAAAATTTGAGGAATGCAAAAGGAGGGAGAGATCTAGCAAAAGGTAGAAATCCTGGGAGAGGAGACAGGGGAGAGAAGGAACAAGGAGGAAAGAGGAATGGGGCAGAGGGTAACTTCAGGGTGACCAGCCCAACTTTAATAGTCCAGGAAATAATTATAATAACAATAATACCAAAGAATTATATTAACATAGGTGGGCTAGAAAATTCATGTAATAGTACTGACAATGTAAAAAGAAAGTTCACTACAGAAAAAGTTTCGATCTTAAACATAATTGGAACCCAAGGATATATAGAAAAATATTACCATAAAAAGATAAGCAAATGGAAGAGAAGTGTTTGGTGGGGGTTGGAATGGGGGAGGAAGTGCACAAGAGGGTGAAGGGGAACTTATTTGTGTAATGTACAACAAAATTCACATATGGAAATGTCCCAATGAAAAGCATTTCAGAATGAATCACATTAAAGTGTACATTAAAAATTTCCAATTAAAAAAAAAAGCTTCCAAAGTCAAGAAACAGTATTAAAGTGAGGTTATTATTGCTTAATAGTACTATAGAGTGAAAATTTCAACATAAGAAATACTGAGGTTAAGAACATTGTTTTCTATGTGGAATATTCTTTTCTTGTAGTTTTCTGTCTAAAGAGACTTTCTTGAAACTCCATGACTAATGTAATATGATGAACCTAGAGCTATCTCCCCATTGGGAGGAGCTCACTCTTAAGAAATATAAGAGCATGAGGGATGGGTTCATCAAAAGGGAATTTGGAATAAATAGTAGGGAATTTCGAGTGAATAGAAGGAATTTAGATTGAACAAATTCTGCTTTAGAGTTTCAGGGAAAGTTCTGATGTTTAATAGTAACATGATCCTTGTGGTTGCTGTTTGTTGCCTTTAGTGATCAAGATTTTGGTGGCTAAAACAAGATTCCCACCTCTTACTAAATTGTGTGACCATGAGCAGGTCACTTAAACTTTCCAAGATTTGAGTTTCTTATATTTAAAAGCTTAAAGAAAAAATTACCTATCACATATGGGTGTTGTTAGCATTAAATTGTATAATTTACCTGCATTGCTCATATCAGGCATATATTAATTCCTCAATATAACATAGCTATAAATTATCCTTGCCTACAGCCATGTCACTGCAGCATCTGATCACATCAGATCTCAGAAACTGGGCAGGGTCAGGCCTGGTTAGTACTTGCATGGGAGAATGCTTGGGAATACCAGGGGCTGTAGGCTTGGGAGAACGACCCCACAACCCAGTCCCAAAAATCAATCAGCCATTGAAATCTCTATGAATAAAAGAGAAGTATAAACAATACTGTTTCGCCTGTTGTACGTAGGGTGACTATGAGTTGGATACCAACGTGATGGCACATAACAACAATGATTATCCTTAAAAAATGATGAGATCTCCCAGGCCAAAATCTCCCAGGGTATGGTGCTAGGAGAAAGAGAAAAAAGTAGGTGGGAGGTCAAAGCTCAACAGAAACAGGATAAATTTAGAATCAAAGAAGAGCTGTTTTTCAAAGTCGACATCTTAGGAATATACTTCTTAATTTCAACAATGATTATATTGCTCAAGACATGATTGAAACTAATCTTTTAGGATTTTTCTCTAAGTCTATTAACCAAAAATACAATAAAATGCAATAAAAGAAATTCTATCTAGTTCTTTCTTGGAAGTTTTTCTGACACTGAGGACAAAGTTTTCCTACATGGCTATTGCTATATATTCTCAATTCTAATCCTTACCCCTTCAACAGTTTTGTTTTTGTTGTTAGGTGCTATTGAGTCAGGTTCAATTCATAGTGACCCTATATACAAGAGAACAAAACACCCCTAAAACTGTGCCATGTACAACACATGTCAATGCTTCTCTGCTGTTCATAGGGTTTTTGATGGCTGATTGTTTGCGGATTGTTTCAGGAGTGGTCTGCCAGGTCCTTCTCCCATTTTGGCGGTGCTGTGTATTGAACCCAGGGCCTCAGAGGACACAGAGCTAACACTCTACCACCTGAGCTAAACCCTAGCCCCTTCAACAATTTTGTTGTTGTTGTTAGGTACCCTCAAGTCGGTGTCCAACTCATAGTGACGCTATGTATAACAGATGAAACACTATTGCCAGTGCTTTTCTGCTATTCATAGGGTTTTTAATGGCTGATTTTTGTTTGTTTGTTTGTTTGTTTTTTGAGAGTGGGCTGCCAGGTCCTTCTCCCAAGCCTACAACCAGGTGTTACCAGGCAGTCTTCTATCCAAGTACTAACCAGGTCTGACCCTGCTTAGCTTCCAAGATCTGACAGGATCAGATGCCACAGTGGTATGGCTGCTGGTCTCAACAGTTTTAAAGGGCTACAAAATCAAATACGGATTAGAATTTCGTGCAGATTAGATTTGCATCATTGCAGATGGAGATTGGGTGAAAATCTTACTGTGGAGGGCATTGTATGCCAGGTTGGGGCTGTAGTTTATTCAGGAAAAAATAGGGTACCAGTCAAACATTTTCAATAAATAACATTATGCAATGAACTTCTAAGAAACTTATCCTGGGACCTTTGGAGAGGGGAGGTGGTAGATATTAAACCCAGGGCTTCGTGTACTTTACCACTGAGCCACATACCTAGCTCTGGCATGTTTTTATTAGACGTAGTAGAGTGGAAAGAGACAATTTAGACAAAATCCAGTTAGAAAATTGTTCAAATAGTCTAGGAGAAGAAAGCCAATACTCAGCTTTAGCAAAAGAAAGGTAGAGAAGGATACAGAAGACAATGTGGGAAACATTGTAGAGTTCTTCTAATTTAAAGACGTTGAGTTCAAGACAGAGAGCAAAGAGTTAAAGATAAGAGATGTGAGGGTGACTATGTATGATGATGCCATTTACAGACACTGGAGATGAGAGGGCAAAACTAATGTGCAGCAGAAAGAAACACTTAGTTTGAATGTCTGATTTGCCAAGTGTGGTAGTGCATGTGTTTAATCCCAGAGACTCAGGGGACAGAGGTAGCTTGTGTAACTCAGCAAGACTCTGTCTCAAAATCAAAGTAAAAAATGGGCTGGGGCACAGGTCAATGATTGAACACTTGCTAAAAATATGCATGAGGCCCTGGGTTCAACTCCCTAGGACCACAAAATTTAAAAAAATTGAAAAGAAAAGAAAGTCCTTTGTGTGAGGTATGGGTAGTGGTGGTGTTAGCCACAGGCATAGCAGAGTGGAGGCTGTGGCTTTTCCCTTCACAGTGATTCTGCTCAGAACTAGGAAAAATCTTACAATGACCAAAAGCCAGTGACTTTGAACAAGGTGTTGGCCTAGCCTAGCCTAGGAACAAGTTTATGGAGATGAACTACACTTGTTAGGTACTCTCCTGATTCATATTGAACAATATATAAAATGGATTTAGGACAAACCTAGGCTCAAATTGTCTTCTAGTGCTGAAACAAAAACAACACATCAACAGCAGATTTCTAGCACATCTGGCCTTAAGTCATCATCTACTGCTGAAATAGAAGAAGTTACTACAGATTTTTATCCTTAAGATCAATATAAAGTTACTATCATTTCAAAATAGTTTGTTATAATCAAGTTTCTTAAGCCTCATGGTAAACACAAAGTAAAAATCATAATAGACACACCAAAAACAATAAGCAAAGAAGCAAAGCACAGTACTAAAGCATATCACACTATCACAAAGGAAAAATGTAAAAGACAGAAAAAGAAAGTACAATAAAACGAGAGTGAATCAAAATCATAACAAGATACCACTTCACTGTAGTAAGAATGAGTATTGTCAAAAAGACAAAAGTGCTTATGAAGATGTAAAGAAAAGGGAACAATTTTCACACTATTGAAAGGAATGTAAATTACTATTGTCATCATGGAAAGCAGTATAGAGGTTGCTCAAAAAATTAAAAATAGAAGTACCATATGATCCAACAATATCACTATGAAATCACTATGTTGAGAAACATCTACACTCTCAGACTTATTGCAGCACTATTCCCAATAGTGAAGAAAATGGAAATAACTAAGTGTCTATCAACAAATGAATGGATCAGGAAAATGTGTCACATATACATAATGGAATACTATTCAACCATAAAGAAAAATGAAATCCTTTTATTTGCACAACATGGATGGAACTGGAGATCATTGTTGTTGTTAGGTGCCATCAAGTCGGGTGCAACTCATAGCAACCCTCATAGGGTTTTCAGTGGCTGATTATTTCGGGATTACTTTGGGAGTGGATTGCCAGGTCCTTCTCCCATTTTTGTGGTGCTGAGGATCGAACTGAGGGCCTCAGAGAGTGCAGCATGGCACTCTACCAACTGAGATAAACCCCAGCCCTGGAAATGATTATGTTAAATAAAATAAGATACATGTAGAAAGAAAAGAACTTCACAGTCTCACTCATGTGGTATCTGAAAAAATTGATCTCATAGAAATTGGGTTCATAGAAATTGGGTTTAAAATGGTGGTTACTCTAGACTAGGGAGAATAAGGCAGAAGGACTACAGATGGGAAGAGGTTGATCAAACGATACTAAGACACAGGTAGGAGCAAGAAGTTTGGGTTTACTATTATACATCAGGGGCTGGGATTTAGCTCAGTTGGTAGAGCGCTGCACTGCAGTCTCTGAGGTCTCAAGTTCAATTCCCAGCACCACAACAATGGGAGAAGGGCCTGGCAATCCACTCCCAAGGCAATCCTGAAACAGTCAGCCATTGGAAACCCTATGAGGGTCGTTATGAGTCGGACACCGACTTGACGGCACCTAACAACAACAACATTATACATCAGGGTCACTATACCTAACAATGTAGTGTGCACTTCAAAAAATCTAGAGGCAAAGATTTTTAATGTTTCTAACACAAAGAAATGATAAATTATTGAGGACATAGATATGCTTACCCTGAAGTGAACACTATAAAAATGTGTGTGTATATATATATATATATATATATATATATGAGAAACCATTTCATGTGCAATGTTCAGATTTTGTGTATCAGTTTAAAAATAAACTTAAATAATAAGAAAATAAATAAGAAAAAGAGAAAATGGAAACCAGAAAATAGTGACATAGCTTCAAGTTACCAAAAAAGAAAGTGACCAAACTATAATTTTGCACATAATAAAAATAACTATTAAAAAGGAAAGACATTTCTGTACAAAAAAGAAAAAGAAAATATTCAATAACAGCAGACACATAGTTCAAAATCAAGTAAAGGATGACATTCAGACAGAAGAAAAACTAAAGCAAATTTGAAGACACAGGAAGGAACAAATAGCAACAAAAGCATAAATATGTGAACACATCAAAATTAGCATTATTATGACAAAACATTTGAA
>VMDO01036836.1:0-14815 GCA_007922755.1 Pedetes capensis
AATAATGAGAAAAGAAAGACAAAGATTTAAGCAAACTCCAGCAATAGTCAAAAAGTGCAAGGGGATTTCTTACTCAAATTGAAGATGAAATAATACCTGAAAGACAGAAATCACTGAACTACCATAAGACATCACTAAACTTGTAGAAAATGACACCAACAATTCAAAGGATTAGGGAGGCAATGGAAAGTACAAAGGGAAAAGTTGACTACTTAGGAGTAAAAGTATTTGAGTCAGAGAATATCTTATGTAGTAATAAAAACAAAATAAACAAAATATTGTGAGGAGAATGAAGAGTTCATAAAGGGGTTAAGAAATAGCAAAGAGTAAATATGACAAAAAAATTGGATGTTAGGCTTGGAAGGAACAAACCAATCATTCCAACTTTCTTATTTAATTGCAGTAATGTCAGAAATTATGAGAATTCAAAGATCTAATATAAACTTAACTACATTAACTTTTCTCTCACTAACATAACCCTTCATCTTCATTCCTTCAGTAAAGATTCTAGGGTCTCTTACTTTAGTTATTCTCTTGTCAGTACCTTCAAATATGTTCAATATTTTCATTGTTTCCCTTGAGACAATATACTAATCCTAAATAGAGTTGATGTCTTCACAATGATAATACAGATAATATCTATATATGTACATATATATATATACATATATATATATATATATATATATATATATATATATATATGTTTTTTTTTTAAACTATAGATAAGATCTGGAAGAAGGACCAGGCAACCCACTCACAAAAATCAGTCCGCCATTGAAAAGCCTCTGAACAGCAGAGAGGCACTGACAATAGTGTTTTGCCTGTGGTATGCAGGGTCGCTATGAGTTGGATACTGACTCGATGGCACCTAACAACAACAACAATGATAGATAAGCTCTATAACTTTGTATATTTTCAGTGGTTTTATATATGTGTGTATAAAATTGATGATGAATGAAAGTCCATTTCTCTCTAACTTATTCTTAGCATAGTAGACCATTTGATTGTATGATTCAAAAAAGGCCAATACCATACCATTTTAGCTCACTGATGCCAATAATATTGGTATTTATGCACTCCATTTCATTTTTGAGGATTTCTAAATTCCCTACTTTCATACTACATACATTCCATATTCTGATTATTAATGAATGTTTATAGTTGAAAACCCCATGAACAGCAGAGAAGCATTGACAATAGTGTTTCCCCTGTTGTACAGAGGGTTGCTATGAGTCAGATACCAACTCAACAGCACCTAACAACAACAACAACAACAACAACAACAACATTGTTGTTACTTCTCATTTTGACTCATGCCACATCTGCTAATGGAGATCCCTAGGGCTTTACTCCATTCTGTCATTAGAGTCAACTCTACTTTGAGGAGGCAACTCTTTCCCAGTCATATCTTTGGAGCCTTCCAACTTGGGAGCTAATTTTATGGCACTATATTTGACAATGCTTTTCTGCTATTCATAGGGTTTTCAATGGCTAATCATTTCAGGAGAGGGCTACAATGTCCTTCTCCCTAGTCTGTCTTAGTCTAGAGCTCAGCTGAAACTTGTCCACCATGGGTGACCCTAATGGTATTGGTAATACTTCTGGCATAGATTTCAGTACGACAACAACATGCAAACCTCCACAGTATGGCAAATTGATGGATTACTGGAAGAATAATATTCATATGCCTAAAAGAAAAGCCAGTTAATGGAACTATTATTGGATTTAGCTCAGTTGGTAGAATGCTGCACTGCAGTCTCTGAGGTTCCGAGTTCAATTCCCAGCACTGCAAAAATGGGAGAAGGGCTTGGCAATCCATTCCCAAGGCAATCCTGAAACAGTCAGCCATTGAAAACACTATGAGGGTCGCTATGAGTCGGATACTGACTGTACGGCACCTAACAACAATTCAAATTTAAATACCCACCACTGATGCCACAAATGAAGAAAGAGATTTTTTACCAAATTCTACAGTTTGAAATTGGTTGAACATATAATCAGGATGCACTGAAAGTTAAAGGACTGGAATTCAAAAGTTGGAAACGAAGAAGGCTCAGTAGTTGTAAAATATTGCCTTGGAGACAGAAATGATGCTGGAGATCACATGATAGAATTTTGTCAGACCTATAACCTTTTATATATATATATATGATGTTGTTGTTAGGTGCTGTCAAGTCATGTCCAACTCATAGCGACCCTCACAGGGTTTTCAATGGCAGATTGTTTCTGGATTGCCTTGGGAGTGGGTTGCCATGTCCTTCTCCCATTTTTGTGGTGCTGGGAATCCAAACTTGGGACCTCCGAGACTGCAGAGATGTGCTCTAACAGCTCAGCTAAATCTCAGCCCATATATATATATATAAAATCAACATAAATGATAACTAATAAATATGGACTTTACCAGAGGAAACATGTAAGAACTAAACTGAATACATCTGCAGGAAGAGATGATAGAAGACTTCAATATCAAAAGTCAGAAAAAGCCTAGGTTCTGATTGTGAATCAGACGATCAACTGTTTATATTCAGGTTCAAACTAAAACTGAAGAAAATTAGAACAAGTGCAAAAGAGCCAAGGTATATCCTTGAGTATAGCCCACCTGAGTTCAAAGACCATCTTAAGACAGATTTGATGCCTTAGACACTAATGACTGAAGACCAAATTGTGGCATGACATCAAATACATCATTCATGAGGAAAGCAAAATGTTATTAAAAAGACAGGGAAAAAAGAGAAAAGACCAAATTAAATGACAAAAGAGACTAGGGGGGTTCTGATTAAGAGGGTAGATGGTTAACTGCCATGCTTCAACTGGGGAAGAAAACTGTTAGGGAAACTCATATAGTTCTATACTCAAAATGACAATGAGTGGAGAACAACTTTAATTATAAGAAAGAAAAAAAGAAACAATGGAAGAAAGAAAGAAAGAAAGAAAGAAAGAAAGAAAGAAAGAAAGAAGAAAGAAAGAAAGGGAGGAAGGGAGGGAGGGAGGGAGGGAAGGAAGGAATGGCATGAGGACAACTTTCCAAGTAGTTGAGATTGAAATGAAGGAGAAGAGGAGGAAATGGCAAAATGACTCACCAGAACCCTTAACCCAGGGAAAACAACTTTGAAAGATTTCAGTGGATACTAGATCTTTGAGAGAGTGCACAGCTGGCTAGAGGTACTTTAGGATGCTCCTGGGAGGAGGCTGAGCTGTGTGGCCCCTGCAAGGTCTTAGACCACAGGACTGTGAGATGTTTTTCTTTTTACTGGGGAGATACTGGTGCTACCCTGGTATGTGACATCATTGGAATACAAGGCAGAGGGAGAGAGAATGAGTGGTGGTGAAATATGGAGAGGAATGCCTTGTGTTGCTGAAACCCTAAGTCTAAGAAAGTCTGTTTAGGCTGAAGAGCTCCAGGCAAAGAAAGGGCATTGTGGGACTGGGGAGCCTAAGTGAGAGGGTTCAGGAAGTGGCGAGTTTAGGGCCCAGGCCAGAGACACAGAGAAGTGGAAGTATAGACCTGTAAGCCTAGAGAGATGGTTCAGGCAGGGACACATTTAAGCACTGGAGTGCCAGTGGGACCACGGAGACAGACATTGTTTAGGCTGTCAAAGAATGTCTGTGCCTGTCACTCACAGAAGTGGTGCTGAGGGTATGGGGAGCCTAAGAGACACAGTTCAGGCAGTGGTTCTTTTATAGCCCAGACTGTCTGCCACCCAGACATGTGGCGCCTGCAGGACCAGCAAGCCTAAGAGAACACAGTTCAGGCAGGGGTGTGTCTAGGTAAAGGGAATAATGGTGGGACCAGGGAAACAAAAAGATACTGTTTGACTGGGAGCACCTGCACCTACCATGGAGAAAAGTGGTGGTGCAGGTTTGGGAAGCCTAAGAGACACAGTTCAGGCAGCAGCCTGTTTACAGCCATGGAGAGCCTGTAATGCAAACAAAGGTCACCTGTGGAACCAAAGAACTGGCACTGTGAGTACGTGGAGACTAAGAATAACTGTTCAGGCTACAGCATGGCATCTATGGCTCAGGAGCATCTGTGATACAGAGAAGGAATTCTATGGGTTTGGAGAGCCTAACAGAGTTACTCTAGGCAACAATATATTTAGTAGCTGTGAGCACAGGAGACGGAGAGATATAGACAGGATATGGCTGACTGTAGTGGCTGCAATGAGAGCTAGGCACCCGACAGTGAGGCTGAGAATTTTTTGAGGGGAGAGAAATGCCAATGACTGGTCATCATCCAATCACATAGGAGTAGGTAGGAAGAGTCACACAGGAGTAGGTAGGAGTTGATAGGAGGTGAGACCTAGCACCCACACCATGCAATAGACAAGCCTTAGCAGAAAAGCATGAAACATGAAAGGTCAAGCTGGATAGGAAGATCCTATAGACCAAAGCCCCTCAACAGATAATTTCAGGGTAACCAGATTCTTGTGGATGCCTGATGGGGAATTTAGAGCACTGCTTATAAATATGTTGAAAGACCTGAGACACCACCATGAGAGAAACTGATTAACTAGACAAAAATGTATCTAACTTGGAAGAAAAATTCTGCCATGATATTGAGATCCTGAAGAAGAATCAAGCACATGTCCTTGAGATGCAATCTCAGTATTATGGTGGAATCTTCAGTATCCAGATTAGACAAAATGAAAAATAGGATAATTGAAGCTGATGAAAAGGTTGTTGTTGTTGTTAGGTGCTGTCAAGTTGGTATCCAACTCATAGCAACACTATGTACAAAAGGTGAAACAGTATTGTTCGTGCTTCTCTGCTATTCATTGAGTTTCAATGGCTGAATGTTTTTGGGAGTGGGCTGCTGGGTCCTTCTTCCAAGCATGTAGCACCTGCTGTTCCCAGGTAGTCTCCCATCTAAGTACTAACCAGGCCCTACTGTGTTTAGCTTCCAAGATGTGATGGGATTGGATGCCACAGCTGCAGGCTGAGGAAAAGGTAGAAGACTTTATTTACTCAGATGCCAAGATAGAAAGAAAGATGAAGAAATACAAGTAATATTTTTAAAGATGTCATTGATAAAAATGAAGAAACAAAACCTAGGAATTCAGGGGGTTCACAAAGGAGCTGAAAACAGCATGAGACATTTAGGAAATTTATTCAAAGAATACTACATGAGAACTTCCCAAGATTAAAGCAGAGCTGGACACCTATACAACTGAAACATTCAAAACACCAAAGAGTAAATCAGAATAGATCCTCTCCATGACACATTATAACTGGAAGGCTAAATCTAGAGAGCAAAGAAGTTATTCTTAAAGCTACAAGAGAGAAATGTCAACTCACTTAAAAAGGTAAACCCATCAGAATAACAACTGATTCTTCAACAACCTTAAAAGCCAGGAAATCTTGTTCACACATCATTCAAGTTCTGAAAAAGAATAATTGACAACAAAGGTTACATTATTCAGTGAAGCAATCTTTTAAAATAGTTTGTTAGTTCAAGCCATTGCATGGTATTGCCTTATTTAAACAAAACACCAACACCAAGCCAGCACTGCAGAGGATCCTCAATGAAACTCCATATATGAGTGAGGTAAGAAAACATCAACTACAATATCAAAGGAATGAATAACAAACATGAGGAGAACTTAAGAAAACAATGGGCTAAATATGAATAAAAAATAGAAATAAGTACCAAATTGATGCAGAATAACAAGCACCTCTCAAAAAATACTCTCAATTTAAATGGACTTAACAAAAGGAATACAGTGGCCATCTGGATTAAAACCCTTGATATGCAACATTCAAGAGACTCATCACATCCATAAAGACCATAAAAGCCTAAAAAATCAAAGGCTAGAAAATAATTTACCAAGCATGTGGGAATCAAAAAAAAATATGAGTGGCAAAATTAATTTCAGTCAAACCTAGATTTCAATTACAAACCAACCAGAAAATACAAAGAAGACTACATATTAGTAAAAGTAATGGTCAACCAGGAACTCATGACAATCTTAATATTTATTCACCAATTACAGGGGTCACCCAGGTTCATAAAACAAACTTTATTGGAGATAAAAGAACACATTGGGCCACACCCAATAATTACAGGGCTTTCAAAACCCCACTCTTGCAAAGAGACAGATCATCAAAGCAGAAAAAGCAACAAAGAAATGAAGGATGCAAATAGCACAATAGACGAACTGGATCTTACAGACACCTACAGAATATTCCATCCATCTGATGCAGATTACACATTCTTCTCAGCACCATGTGAAACTTATTCTAAAAGAGACAACATTTTAATCCACAAAAAATGGTCTCAACAAATAGAAAAAAAAAGAAAGAAATCATTTTCTGTACCGTATCAGACCACAATGGAATAAAACTATAACTAAAAAGCAAGAAAATTTTCAGAAACGTTACAAATTCATGGACACTGAATAATATACTACTGAATGACCAATGGGTCATCAAAGAAATCAGAGAGGAAATTTTAAAAATTCTACGATCACTTGAGGATGAATATATTTCCTACCAAAGTTTATAGGATATAAAGGCAGTTCTAAGACAGAAGTTTATAGCCACGAATGCCTTCATCAATAAGTTAGGGATCAAATAACTTAATGACATATTTTAAGACACTAAAAGGACAACAACAAGCAAATATCAAAAAAGGACTCAAATTATAAAGACCAAGGCAGAAATATCCCAATTATATTCCAAAAAGGCAATTCAAAGAATTAATGAGACTAAGAGATAGTTCTTTAAAAACAAACAAACAAAAAAGAAACTCCCTTAGCCAGTCTCAGCAAAAGAAAGAAAGAAAAGGCTCAAGTTAAAAACAAATTAGAGGTGAGAATGAAGTCATAATCACCAATACCAATGAAATCCAGAAGATCATCAGGGAATACTTTGAGAAATTGTACACCCCAAAATGAAAATACAGAAGAAATGGATAAGTTCATTAATACATATGAATCATCAATATTCAATATTGTGATCAAAGTCCTAGCCAGATCAATGAAGCAAGAAAAAGAAATCGAAGAGATAGAGTTAGGCAAAAAAGAGATAAAATTATTCTTATTTTCAAATGACATGATCCTTTACCTAAAGGACCCCCAAAATTCCTCTAGAAAACTCTTCGAGCTAATTAACCTCTTCACAAAGTAGCAGGGTACAAAATAAACCCTCAAAATCCACTAGTCTTCCTTTACACTAATAGTGAAAAATAAGAGAATGGAACTAAGGTAACAATCCTATTCATAATAGCCCGCCAAAAAAATTAAACATTTAGGCAAAAATCTAACCAAAGACCTTGAAGATCTCTACAAAGAAAACCTTAAAACACTAAAAGAAATGTAGAGAATACTAGAAGATAGGAGAACTTCCCCTGCTCATGGATTGGGAGAATCAATATTATAAAAATGACTATACTACCAAAAGGAATTTACAAATTTAATGCAATCTCCATCAAATTCCAGTGATAGACTTTCCAGAAATAGAAAAAATAGTGCAAAAATTCACATGGAACCACAAAAGACCACATACAGCCAAAACAATCTTAAACTGCAAAAACAGTGCAAACAACATCAGAATACCTCATTCAAACTATACTGCTGGGATATAGTGGCAAAAATAGCTTGATACTGGCACAAAAATAGGCTTCAAGACCAATAGAACAGAATTGAAGATTCAGAGATATACCCACACAACTGCAACCACCAAATTTTTGACAAAGGGGCTAAGGACATCTAATGTAGAAAAGATAGCCTCTTTAATAAATGGTGCTGGGAAAATTGGATATCCAATTGCAGAAACTGAAACTAGACCCATATCTCTCAATTTGCACAAGAATCAATTTGAAATGGATAAAGGGCCTCACCACAAAACCAGAAACCTTAAAACTACTAGAAGAAAAGATAGGAAACATACTCCAACACATAGACATAGGAAAGTATTTCCTTAATAAGACTCCAATTGAGCCGGGTGCTGTGACACATGCCTGTAATCCCAGTGACTTGGGAGGCAGAGGCAGGAGGATCACAAGTTCGTGACCAGAGGCAGTCTGTGTAATTTAGCAAGACCTTGTCTCAAAAAGTTAAAAAAAAAGGGGCGGGGGCTGGGAATGCAGCTCGGTGGTACAGCACTTGCAAAGCATGCAAGCATGAGGCCCTGGGTTCAACCCCCAGTACAGAAAAAAGAAAAAAAAAAAGCTCCAATTACCCAGGGAATAGCAATAAGAATGAACACATATGGGATTATATGAAATTAAAAACTTTCTGTACAGCAAAGGAAATAGTCAACAGAGCTAAGGGAGAGCCCACTTAATAAGACAAAATCTTTACATACTTCAAATCTGATAGAGGACTAATATCTAGGGTATACAAAGAACTTAAGAAAACAAATTCCAAGACAATAAATAACCCAATACATAACTCATCAAAGAAAATGAATAGACAGTTCTCAAATGAAAAAGTTCTAAGGATCAAGAAACACATGAGAAAATTCTTCCTATCCCTAGCCATTGGGGAAATGCAAATCAAAACAACATTGAGATTCCATCTCACTCCAATAAGAATGGCCAGGATCCATAAAACAATAAATTCTGGTGAGATGCAGAAAAAAGGAACCCTTTTATACTGCTGATTGTTAGGTTGTTGTTAGGTGCCATCGAGTCGGTACCCAACTCATAGTGACCCTCATAGGGTTTTCAATGGCTGTTTCAGGATTGTCTTGGGAGTAGATTACCAGGCCCTTCTCCCATTTTTGTGGTGCTGGGAATTGAACTCAGGACCTCAGAAACTGCAGCGCAGTGCTCTACCAACTGAGCCATATCCCAGCCCATACTGCTGATAGGACTTTATATTAGTTCAGTCACTTTGCAAGTCAATATGGGGATACTTTAGAAAACTACAATTAGAGCTCTCATGTGACCCAGCTATACCACTCCTGGGAATATACCCAATAGAAAACAAATCATCGTACTATAGAGACATCTGCATTTCCGTATTTAATGCAGCACTTTTCACAGTTGCAAGGATATGGAGCCAACCAAGATGTCCATCAACAAAGAGTGGATATAAAAAAAACGTGGTAATTTATACATAATGGAGTATTACTCAGCAGTAGAAAAGAATGAAATAATTTCATTTGCAGCAAAATGGATGGAACTGGAGAATATCATCTTAAGCAAATGAACCCACGCCCAAAAAGAGACATACCATATGATCTCATTTGTATGTGTGAACTAACCTAACTTAAAGGAAGAAAAACATATAAAATGATCAATCAGACTTATCTAAGAAGGGAAAATGAAAGCAAAGTAAAAATAAGGGGAGAAGGGTCTAGGAGGGGGAATTGGAGGTTGACAAAGGGGCCAAAAGGAGGGGAATAATGTAGAGGAATAAAGAGGGAGAGGACAATTTCAAAATAGATGAAGCAATAATATAAATACATAAGAAAAAAGGGAATATAACCTACAATTACATATGATTCTACTATATATTAATCAAAATACATTTTCTACTATATATTAATCAAAATATATGTTTTCTACTATATATTAATCAAAATACATGTTACATGTTTCTGAGAAATATGTAAGTTGATGAAAGTATAACCATAAGTGATGTAATAGTGGCATAATGGAAATAGCAAAAGCCTTATTACTCTGTACCCCACCAACATTCATAAATAAAAGAAAAAAAACTCTACTAACTATGCATTTGGGGCTGAGGTTTAGCTCAGATGGTACAGTGTGTTCCACATTCTCTGAGGACCCAGATTTTATCTTCAGCACCACACAAATGGTAGAAAGATGTAGCAATCCACTCCCGAAGCAAGCCTGAAACCATCAGTCAAGGAAAATCCTATGAAGGTCTCTATGGGTTGGACCCAGCTCCATGGCATCTAACAACATCAATAGCTATGCATTTACACCTCATATCATTCTCTGAGTCTCAGACCTACAAAATATTTTTCTCATCATGGGCAGCTAGGTCGTAAAAAAGTAATCCAAACAGAATTTATAATCTTTTTCCTTCTACCTCCCCAAATTACCCTTCTGTTTCTCTCCATTGCCTAAATGACATCATTTACCTAAGAGAAATCTAGGAATTATTTTTGATGCTTTCATTCTTTCATCTATCTCAACTCAAATAATAAATTGTATAATTTCTTAATGTTCTACTCTATTAAATCTGTTGCTGTCCATTTCAGGTCCATCTCAGTTGCTGCAATAGCCTTAAATCTGGATTCGAGCTTCATCCCTTCTGGAAAATTTTCTACCTACTATTTTAGAATGTAAATCTAGCTATTTTATTTACTTTCTTCAAAACTTTTAGTACACATTCCACACTTCAGCTTATGAAATAGTTAATCTTTTTGAATCTTACTTACCAGATCAAGCATATTTTCCATAATCCTAAACACCTCTTATTCTATAATTGTGCCTATGCTAATTGCCTCTTATTTCTTAATATCAAATTATCTCATAAATCTCCAAATTTCCAACGTATACTGTTTTCCTTATTCATTCTACATGCTGTCATTATAAAACAGTTATTAAAATTTTACCAGAGTAAGGTACTTTAGCCATTATTGTTTTTCTGTATGAACTTGACTGAAAAAACTCTACTTTTGTCAGGTTCTGTGGCACATGTCATTATCCCAGCAATCAGGCGCCCTGAGGCAGGAGGATTACAAATTTAAGACCAGAGACAGCCTGCACAACTTAGCAAGATCTTGTCTCAAAAAATTAAAGTTAAAATTAAAATTAAAAATAGGCTGTGGATGTAGTTCAGTGTTAGAGCACTTGCCTACCCCATGCAATACCATGGGTTTATCCCCAAAAACTGCCAAAAAAAATTTTTTTTTGACATTTTATGTTACTGGGACATTTTATCATTTTGAGAGCATTTTGAAGAATATGATGGAATTAGATTAAATAAATGTGGAGCTGGACCTGGGAATGATGGTGCAGGCTTGTAGTCTCTATGATTTAGGAGACACAGGCAGGAGGGTGGCAAATTCAAGGCCAGAGGTGGCCTGCGCAACTTAGCTATATCTCTACTCAGAATTAAAAAGAAAATTAAAAAGGGTATGGAGGTACAGCTCAGTGGTATAGTACTTACAAAATATGTATGAGACCCTGGGTTTAACTCTCAACTACAGCAAAAATAAAAAAAAAAAGAAATAATATTATTCAAGCAAACTTTGATGCCTATAATTTAGTTTTAATGCACAACTAATATGTATATAAAGTATACCTTTATTTTTAGATTTTCACATTTGTGTTATGATTTTCTCCAAGAAAATTTATAGAAAACTGAGTATGAATTAGTGTATAAAATTATCATCTACTTTTTTTCAGAACTGGCAATAGTATGTGTATTAACTTTTAAAAGGTTATTAAATGTCTTTCTAATAAGGTCAAATGAAATCCAGAACATCTAAAATAAAACTTTGATTAATTATGTTTTAAATTACTTTTTTATTATTATTTTACTGCATTCCCAAGGACACAGTATAAAGTGAATTGGGGTGAAAAAATTTTGAGTGATCAATATCATCATATCCCAAATTACTTTGAATTATTTGCTCATTTCTAACTATTATGAGCAACTTGAGTTGACATTTTCTATATCAATTAACATTATACTGAATATACTTCAATTTAATTTCCTCTTAAATACCTTTTTTATATGCCACATGGAACAGGATCCTGTGGTGTAGCCCTCATTTTCATTTTATATGCTTCAGTTGAAAGATAATTTGATTGCTTTTCTTTTGTGTCAGGATTCTATTAGAAGCTTTCCATATAAATATGAACTCAAAATTGGGTTTATAATTCCCTATGTAGAATTACTTGTTCTACTTATATGATCTTTTTCTAAAGAATGTGAGCATTTCTGCATCTTCTGAGTCATAAATGGAGGAGGAACTCTGAAAGTCAAAATTCAACTTGCATATAACCATCCTAGTATATATACCACTCTCAAACACTTATTAGTAAACTTCCTTAGTCTCAGCCTCAATTCACTGTCTTTGACTATTTTAGTAGATAAATAAATTATCTCTCTACCTAGACATAGGATGTTTCAATCATTTATTATAGTCATAATAGTGATCCTTCTGCCTTCTAAAGTGATGTTCCTATTTCCCTACTTTAAAGACATTCATAATTTCTTAGCCCCAATCCTGTAAGTTTTCCAATGTCATAATTGCCACATTCTCATTTTTGCTATATGGCACTATTTGTTGTTGGATCAAAACATCTTGGTTTCCATTCTTTCACACATCACCTTCTTTATATCTAGCAAGACTTTCTCTGTTTGTTTTTAAGGGTGACATACTTTATCATCCCTATATAACTCAGTTCCTTAAATTTTTATTTGCCTCTTTCCTTAATGAGTTTTAATTTTTTCAATACTTCAGGTTGAACTCAGGGCTTGTGCATACATTGCAAATTCTCAGCCACTGGGATGCACCCCAGCCCTATTTTTATATTTTATTTTGATTCAGAGTCTCATTAAGTTACACAGGCTGCCTCTAGTCTCAAACTTATGATCCTTCTGCTTTTGCTTCCTAAGTCCTTGGGATTGCAGGCATGCACTACTACTCTTGGCAGGAACTTTAAATTATTCAACATATATTCATTAAGAAACGACAATATGTTAGAAACTGTGGCAAGACTCAGATCAATAAAAAAAGGTGTGAAGTAGAATAATCAAGTAAAGACCTAAAAAATAAATGACACTATAAATAAAAAGAACATGAAATAAATAGACTATAAATTAAGGAGTTTACCAAAATCACTGACTTCAGAGAAGCCTTAATATTTAAACTAGTAGCTAAAAGAAAAGTGTGAGTTTACAATATGAAAGTGGAAGGAGAGACAATTCCAAGCAAAAAGAAAACAATATGCAACTGCCATGTGGGACAATATTGCTTGAGAGATAGGAAATTGTGAAATAAGTAAATATGGTCAAGGAAATAAGCATGGAAACTACAGAGTTGGTGAATCCATACCAGTTCATAGTTTTGAAGAGTTAAGTTTTAATCTTAAGAGTAATGAGACACTGTTAAAATTTTAGAAAGATTTCCAATACAATGAGAGATCCTTCTGATAGGATTACTCAAGATGTATCTAGGAGAATTGATTGATAGGAGACAAAGAATGAGTCAATAAACCAACCAAACAAAGATGCTAGGTTAGAAATTTTTTTTTGCTTTGGATAATTTTATTTTTAAAATCTTTTTAAGTGGTTTATCAGCTTCTAATACTGATAGAATGATCCATTTTAAAAAGATGGAGAATTTTCATTTTTGCTCCAACATATGAAGAGCTTATAAGCCATCACTGTTATTCTTAATAAGAAAAAATCTGAATAAATCGAAAGATAATAATTCTTTTTAGATCCAATAGAAGATTAAAGAAACAGGACAACTTGCTGCTCCAAACAGAAATACAGGTAAATACAGAGAATCATGGTTTGTTGAGAGTAGAATCCTGTAAGTAGAGCTAAACTATCTACAGGAAATAGCAGCAGATCACAATCTACAAAGTTACACAACAGATTATGTGTGAGGAGTTTCAAGGAAAACTTTAACAAAGAATGAAAAGGAACACAATTCTGTAGCAGAAATGAAGAAAGCATTTGATGGGCACACCAGCAGACTGTACACAGCTGAAAAAAGAATTGGTGACTTGGAACATTTATTGAAGGAAACTTCCCAAACTAAAATGCAAAGAGAAAAGAGATTGAAAAAATTGAAACAGGATATACAAGAACAGTGGGACAATACAAATGTGACATATATAGAAATAAAAAAGATCAGAAGAAAAAGTGAAAGGAGTAGAAGAAATATTTGAAATATAATGGCAGAGAATTTTCCAAAAATTTTACAAACCACAAACACAGGAATATGAAGACATCAAATATGATTTATACTCCAAAAATCTACACATAGACGTAGCATAATATACAGAAAATCAAAGGCAAAGAAGCAAACTTGAAAGAAGCTAGAAAAACAATAAATAAATGAGTAAAAAAGAATAAAGAGAACAGAGATAAACCCACACAAATATAGTCAATTGATTTCTGACAAAGGAATAAAGGCAACTCTAGGGGGAGAATGTAATCTTTCAACACATGGTAATGAAACAAATATGAATCCACAGCAAAATGAATGTACTAGAAAGTTAACTCACAGGAAGTTAACTCATAAAGGATCATTGTTGTTGTTGTTAGGTGTCATCCAGTTGGTATCCGACTCATAGTGACCCTACATACAACAGACAAAATACTATCATCAGTGCTTCTCTACTATTCATAGCATTTTCAATAGCAGATTGATTTTTGTGAGTGGGTTGCCAGGTCCTTCTTCCAAGCCTACAGTATCTGGTGTTTCCAGGTGATCTCCTATCCAAGTACTAACCAGGCCTGACTCTGCTCAGCTTCCAAAATCTGATGGGATCGGATTCCAGTGTTCCAACTGCAGGCCATAAAGGATCATAGACTTAAAATAAAGTACAAATTCTAAAATTTTTGCAAGATAATGTAGGAGAAAATATAGATGACTAGATGTGAAGAAGAGTTTTAGCTACAACTCTCAAAGTTAAAATACATTAAAGAAAAAAATGTTAGAAGAACTTTTATGAAATTAAAAATTATCTGCTCTGTAAAAGAAACCATTAAGAAAATACCCCTGATAAATGACAACATAGGAAATACCTTGGAAGTATACTACTCATTTGTAAGGAAAATATTTTTTTTTTACATTTTAATATGTTGTATCATATCTTTCTAGTTCTAGATTAATTTTATCCCAAGAAAATTATTTCCTAATTTCTCTC
>VMDO01036837.1:0-14813 GCA_007922755.1 Pedetes capensis
ACACACACACACACACACACACACACACACACTATCACCTATAATCAACTCAGGCCTCAGACACTGCTGTAGTGGCAAGGGTCTCTCTCCTTTCCTACTTAGCTCTACAGTCTACCCTCAATACAATAGTCTGGAGCATTCTTAGAACACAGAGATCGCATCACATCCCTCCCCTGCTCCACATCCACAATGCTCCCACCTCTCTGTGGAAAAGTCAGCTACTATAGAATGGCCTATCAAGCCTCACACCGTTATCTAGGCGGCCTGCCACTTCCTCTCATGTTTCATGTCCTCCTTCTCTCCTCCTGCAGCACAGTGGAGCCCCTTCTGCTAAAGACTCTCCAAACTTCACCTTGTTTCATGTGGAACACTCCTCCCTCAGTCATCCACAAAGCTCAGTCGCTTTGCTCCCTCAAGTCTTAGTACAAATTTTTATGAAGCTTTCCTGTCACTTCAAAATGTAAAATTTATAACCCATCAAAATCTAGGTATCTTACTTCCCACCACGATTAATAGGCTGTGATGGCTTCACTATACCATATCTTCTCTTCCATTTTTTGAATGAAAACATGTATATCTACATATTTATGTAAATTTTATATATGCATATGCAATAAGGGGATATATATGTAAATATAGAGATGATCTATGCAATACATTCTATTCATGTCATTTTTTCCTAAATAATTTCTTTAGGAGAAAATAAATTTAATTGTTTCTCACAACTACAATTCTATTAAAAAGAAATTTATTAAATTTCCTTATCTTGATTTCTATTTTTCAGATAATTGCATTAATTAGTTTTGTCAGAACATATTATTTCTAAATAAAAAGTACTAATTGAATTATTTTTATAAATAGATTTTCTATTTCTTTATTATTTATTTGTGTGTGTGTATGTAAGTTTGTGTGTGTATAGCTGGTGCTGGGGATTGAACCTAGGGCCTTGTGCATGCTGGGCAAGTTCTCTGCCACTGAGCTATACCTCCTCAGCCCTAGATATTACTTCCCATGTTCATCTCCAGTAATTTAAGATAAAACTAATCACAAGCACAATTTTTAGCTGCTCAGCTCTACATCTGTTAGAGGATAATCATATCTGTAAGCAGAGAAGATTCCATCACATGGAATAAAATACATTTGCCCCTCACCCCAGAATAAAACTAGAAAAGATTTTTTTCTGGAACTATACAATATTATGTCCCTTTGTTTAGAGATTATTGGAAATCACTGAGGTAGATTACACTAGGAGTCTCAATTATTGACTTCTTTATAACAGAAAAATTTAACCATAGTTATGTAAATGGATTCATTGTGGAAAAAGTACATTTAACCACCCTTCAATTCTGCGCTTGGCCATATGACTGATTCCTTTAACCTTTGGTTGTTGGTGGACATGACATGAGTTGAGGCTTGAGATGTGTTTGTGTGGTTACTTACTCCCTTGCACTCTTACTTCCCATCATGAGAAGAACATGCCACTCATAGCCTGTGGCCCCAGAGAGATAATATGCATATGGAACTGGCCTAGGTGACCCAACACACAGCTGGGCCCAGCTGAACCCAACCTAGGTCAGCCAAATTCCAGATGATACACAAATGTCTGAGCGAGAAATTGTGTACAATGACAAGTTTTGTGAGAGTTTGTTACAGGGTTAATATGTTACTGATTGATTATTAAAGTGATCCACAATTGAAATACCATATGCTCTCAATTCTAATCTCCACACTTTCAACAGTGTTAGAGGGCTAGAAAATCAGATGCTGACCAGAATCATGTGTGGTCAACCACAGTCCAATCCGCCCTCCATCCTAATTCACATCTGATTTTATAGCTTTCTAAAACTGTTGAAACAGTGCAGATTAGAATAAAAAATATGTAGTAGCTAAATTATATAATGAAATCCACTTGAGATCTGCTTTCTGGGAAGGTTCTGTGATTATGAGTGCTATCAAAATTTGCGTTGAATCATCCTGGCTCTTATAGTCAATACCATCCATTTGATAGACATTATTCTCCTTGCATAATTGAGCAAACATTCATCTGGCATCTTCAGCACTCCAAGACTCATGCTAGTGCCTGGGGATACAGAGAGGAATGGGGCATCATCATTCCCCTCAAAAAGCTTGTTCGTAATTGAAACAGATAGACTAGTAACATTGTAATGGAAAAATCACAATATAATCGATTGCACCAAAAACTCTAAGTAAAAACTACTTTGCTCATTTGATATGCACTGAAACATCACGAGGGCCTGTCTGTGACTATGACTCAATCAAAACCAGCCCACATAGATAAGAACTGAAGCCATGGTTCTGGCCTTTTACAGCACCATGCCCCACGAAACTGGTCCCATGATACTCAGATCTCTGGAAACCTCATTTACTCAGAACACAGTTGAAATACCAAGAAGTAATAGACTTAAAAAAAAACACTTCTGAACAAATAAAATAGGTGTCACAATTTCCATGAGCTATATGAATATTTGACTTACAATATTTACTCTGAGACTCAAACAAGAAAGCATTGATTTTTATCAGATGAAAATCCCTCAGTACATATTTGAGTAGTTGGTTAACATGCTTGCAGACAGAGTAATGAATGCAGCCACATCCTACATGTAAAATTAGAATACAAAAATGAAATCTAGAGAAGTCCCCCTCCCATGGATCCACTGAAACTGTGTGACTTAAAGACAATGAAAAAGAATAACCTTTAGGATAAAAGAAACCCATGTCTATAGCACATAGAACTGAGGAGCGTAGCTTTTGTGGGTGCAGCTAGCTCCTATGAAGATGCTCTTGTTGGTTGTATTATTTAGAGGATATATAGTCTCACAACCAATTCATTTGCCTCTTTGCGATGTTTCCTCTGTTTTCATCATTGTCTTACTGACACTGATGTTTACAAACATCCCCAGAGAGACTCCAACCCTCTGCCCACCCCACCCTACTTCATTCGATAGCCACCTCTGCCATATACTTGCTGTTTGTCTTTGGACAGCCACCTATTTTTTCTCAGATTAAATTTCCTCACATGTAGAATTGTTGTTGTTGCTAGGTACTGTCGAGTCGAGTCCAACTCATAGCGACCCTCATAGGGTTTTCAATGGCTGGCTGTTTTGGGATTGCCTTGGGAGTGGGTTGCCACGTCCTTCTCCCATTTTGCAGTGCTGGGAATCGACCTTGGGACCTCAGATACTTCAGAGCAGCACTCTGCCAACTGAGCTAAATCCCAGCCCTTATATGTAGAATAGGAAGAATAAAGTTTATTTTGGAGAGCTGTACTAAGGATAAGACATCATACAAATAAAATCTCCATTGCTGTCCTGACTTTGTAAACTAAATGGATGAATAAAATGGGCAAAATATCTGAATGTCAAGGTTTCTGAACATGAACTTTCATCTAATGCAAGAAATTAAGCAAAGCAACTTTCCCAAATATTGAAATATTTCACCAAAAAACTAGTAACAACATGTCTGATCACATCAGATCATCAGAGATCTTCAAATGAGTCAATTATTGTTTGAATTAATTTAATAGATGACATTTCCAAAAATGGACACTATCTTAACTTTATCAATGTCTTCAAATCTAATATCAAATATTTCTTGGAAATCTGTTTTCACGAGCCCAAATTGAGGGAAAAAGCGGTCACCATTTGTTGTGGCTTTTTTATCTTCAACAACAGAACATTTGGCCTGATTTGTTTTATTATCCACACTCTGTGAACTGCTATGCATATCAAAGGCCTTAATTACAGAGATGAAAGACATGATTCACAGCTGATAAGAAAGAAAATCATTATAGTTGCACAAGCAACCTCTTGCTTTCCTGAGCAATGATATTGTTTAACTGAGGATCATTGCATGGCAATTATGATGTCCTTTTCGGCATGATTGTAACTGTAAAAGATTTGTCCTCTCTAACAGCAATCTGCTTTTTGTTCATGAGATAAATTGGCTCATTTGTTCAGCAGCTAACACATTCTCTGAGCTTTGTCTCCATTTGCCAGATGATCAAAAACTCAAAAAATTTTGAAGGTAATTGTTTCTATTTCACTTAGCAAATATTGAGAAAGAATGATTTTTGTAAAGTCATTTTAGAAGCTGTTCCCATTGGAAAGCTTTCAGAACCTTTATTTTCCATTCACATGGCAGGAAAGTAGCAGAATTTCATTCCGAAATGGGATATTTTATAGGCTAGAGATACGTTTAAAATATCAGTAATGACAGGCTATGACAACTGGAATCAAATGATTGGTTTTCCAGTTTAGGGGTATTCTTACCTGAATATCAACATTGACAGTTAATAACTTGTCTTCTCAGTTTATACAAGTAGACAGAATTTTCCAGGTGCTGAACATTGGTTATAATAAACTTCCCAACTAACTTGCATAAGTATATAATGTTAAAATGGAATTTCAAATTCATATCATAGGAGGTCTCTAAGGAATGGCTTATAAATATGACATGAAGTATAATTTGTGCTATGTTCCCATGAATTCTCCCCTTCCTAACCTCAAGTCATTTCTTAAGCCACACTTACTTCTGTCAGGACAGTTAATTAAAATTTGATGCCCTTGCAATCTCACTTCTGTTATTTATAAATTACTTACTGAGTATAATGAAAAACAAATTATAAGGCAATTATCTTACTACTACAGGAAAATACAGGATTTGAAATAATCACAACATGGTGATTTTAAACCAGGTGCCCTCCACCAGCCTGCAGAGCATGTATGTGAACATGCACATGCACACACACACACAACACACACACACACACACACACACACACACACACACTTTCTATATGCTATTTCTTGGAGATGGAGGGATGTTGAAGGCAATTCTATTTAGGTCAGTTCTCAGTGTGGTAATTAGCTTTCAGTGTCCTGGAATACACTCTGATGTATTTCAGGATTTCAATTCTGTATAACCATATGGGTTATTTATAAATTTTCTCTACAAATTTCTACAGTTCATGTGCTCATTGTCAATCTAAAACATTCATCTTTAGCAATAAAATATTACATATTAAGTATCAGTCCAAAAGTTGAACCCTCAAATATTTTCCAAGATGGCCAAGAAAAAATATTTATTTCTTTCACGTATGTTGTTGTTGTTAGGTGCCGTCTAGTTGGTATCCGACTCACAGCGACCCTCATAGGGTTTTCAATGGCTGACTGTTTTGGGATTGCCTTGGGAGTGGATTGCCAGGCCCTTCTCCCATTTTTGCAGTGCTGGGAATTGAACTTGGGTCCTCAGAGACTGCAGCGCAGCGCTCTACCCACTGAGCTAAATCCCAGCCCCGTGAAAATGTATAAGAATTAGTAATTATTATAGAATGTCTGATTACTTTTTTGAATGTCTGACCCATATATGTACGTAGTTTTGCCATACTGTGTGGCTTGTGTGTTGCTGTGATTCTGAAAGCTATGCCACCAGTATTACAGATATCAGCAAGGTCACCCATGGTGGCCAGATTTCAGCTGAGTTTCTAGACTGAGGCAGACTAGGGAGAAGGCCATGGCCTACCCACCCTTGAAACAATTAGCCACCGAAAACCCTATAAATAGCAGAGAAACATTGTTAGATATAGTGCCAGAAATGAGCCCCCAGTCTGGAAGGCACTCAAGATATGACTGAGGAAGAGTTGTCTCTTCAATGTAGAGTTTACCTTAATGAAAGGAATGGAATAAAGCCCAAGGGAACACCATTAGCTAATGTGACACTACTCAAAATGAGAAGGAATAACTATAAACATTCATTAATAATTGGAATGTTGAAGTTACATAGTATGAATCTAGAAAAATTAGAAATTCCCAAAAGAGAAGTGGAGTACATAAACATCATTATTTTAAGCCTGTGTGAGCTAAAACAGACTGGCATGGGTCTACTATGCTGAGAAGGACAGATTAAAGAGAGATAAGGTTGCATTCATCCTGAAAAGAGGTATCATAATATCTGTCCTGGCATACAATGCTGTCGATGATAGAATAATATACATATGCCTATAGGAAAGCCAGCCTGCAGCCATATCACTGTGAGGCCGAGCCTTCAGATCTCAGAAGCTAAGCAGGGTCAGACCTGGTTAGTACTTGGATGAGACACCACCTGGAAACAATCAGGTACTGTAGGTTTGGGAGAAGGTCCCAGCAACCCACTCCCAAAAAACAATCAGCCATTGAAAACCCTATGAATAGCAGAGAAGCCCTGACAATAGTGTTTCATCTGTGAACGTAGTGTCACTATAAGTCAGACACTGACTCGACAGCACCTAACAACAACACAAGGAAGACCAGTTAATATGATTATTATTCAGATTTAGGCAACCACCGCTAAGCCCACCAATGAAAAAAAGGGAAGATTTTTACCATCTTCTGCAATCTGAAAAAGATAGAACATGCAGTCAGGATGTACTAATAATTACTGGTGACTGGAATGTAAAAATTGGAAACAAAGAAGTCTCAGAAGTTGGAAAATATGTCCTTGGTGGCAAAAAATGATGCTGGAGATCATATGATAAAATTTTGTCAGATCAATGACTTTTTCAATGCAAATACATTTTTTCACCAACATAAACAGTGAGGATACACATGGAATTCTCTAGAAGGAACATACAGGAACAAAATTAACTACATTTGTGGAAAGAGATGATGGAATACCTCAATATCAAAAGTCAGAATAAGATCAGGTGCTGATTGTAAATCAGACTATCAATTGCTCACATGCAGGTTCAAACTGAAATGGAAGAAAATTAGAACAAGTGTTTGAGAACCAAGGTATGACCTTGAGTATATACTATCTGAATTTAGAGACCACCTTCAGAGCAGATTTAATGTGTTAGACACTAATGATCAAAGTCTAGATAAGTTGTGGCATGACATCAAAAACATTCATGAGGAAAGCAAAAGGTTACTAAAAAGACAGGAAAAAAGAAAAAGACCAAATTATATATCAAAAGAGACTCTAAACTTGCCCTTGAGTGATGAGCAGCTAAAGTAAATGGAAGACATGATGATGTTATAAAACTAAACAGAAAATTTCAAAGGGCATCTTGAGAAGACAAAATCAAAAATTATAATGACATGTGCAAAGAGCTAGAGCTAGAAAACTGAAAGGGGAGAATAGGCTCTGTTTTTCTCAAGCTTAAGGAATTATAGAAAAATTCAAACCACTAGTGGCAATAGTATAGGATTCTATGGGGAAAATATTAAATGACATAGGAAACATCAAAAGAAGATGAAATGAATACACAGAATCTTTATATCAAAAAGAGTTGGTGGATGACCAACAATTTTGAGAGTTTGCATACGATCAGGAACCAATGACACTGAAGGGAAAAGTGGAAGCTTCCTTGAAAGAACTGGTGAAATACAAGGCTCTAGGAATTGATGGAATACCAATAGAAATGTTTTCATCAAACAGATTCAGGACTGGAGGTGCTCACTTGTTTATGTCAAGATAATCAGAAAACAGCCACGTGGCAAACTGACTGGAAGAGATCTGGATTTGTTCCTATTCCCAAGAAAGGGCATGCTCTCCAATATGGAAATTATCAACCATTAATATCACACACAAGTTAAATTTTGGTAAAGATCATTCAAAAGTGACTTTGCAAAGAATAGGAATACCAGAGCACTTAATCATACTCATGAGAAATCTGTACATGGAACAAGAGGCAGTTGTTCAAATAAAACAAGGAATCACTGCCTGGTTTAAAGTTGGGAAATGTGTGCATCAGGGCTCCATCTTTTCACCATATCTCTTCATTCTCTATGCTGAGCAAATAATCTGAGAGAATTTGGATTTTTTGAAGACGAACATGGCGTCATGTTTGGAAGAAAACTCATTAGCAACCTATGTTATGCAGATGACACAACTCTGCTTTCTGAAAATGAAGAAGATTTAAAACATTTACTGATGAAAATCAAAGAACATAGCCTTCATATGGATTGTGCCTCAACATGAATAAAATACAAGTGGGTCAGTATGCAACTTCATGATAAATGGGGAAAAATTTGAGGTTGTCCATGATTTTGCTTTACTTGGTTCTATGATCAACACCTATGTCAGCAGCTGTCAAGAAATCAAGACACATTGCATTGGGAAAAGCTGTTGCAAAAGATCTGTTTAAAGTATTGAAATGTAAAGATGTCACATTGATTATGAATGTGCTCCTGACTCATGCCATGGTATTTTCAGCCCCATCATACAGTTGTGGAACCTGGACATTGAATAAGAGAGACAGGAAAAGAATTGATGCTTTTGAATTATGGTGCTAGAGATGAATACTGAATATCCTATGGACTGTCAAAAGAATCAATAGATCCATCCTAGAAGAAGCACCACAAGAGTGTTCCTTGGATGCAAGAAAGTTTAGACTGTGTCTGACATATTTTGGACATGCGGTCAGGAGAGACAAATTCATAGAGAAATACAACATGTTTGGGAGAGTGATGGGTCAATGAAAAAACGGAATACAATCAACTAGATGGATTGACACAGTGTCTGCAACAATGGGCTTAAACATAGAAATGATCGTATGACTGACACAGAATGAGGGATTGTTTCATTCTGTGATATATAGGATCTCCATGTGTTGGACCTGACTTGATGGCACCTATCAGCAACAACAATATAGAATGTCTGAAAATCAATATTAAATTTCATAAAGTTAGACTTAATATGTAATAGAGTATTTAAATAAGTGGCAAATGAAAATTTATTTTGAAATAACTCAATTAGCAACATCTATGGACATCTCTTTGAGTCAACAAATCTGTATTTTATTGGATTTCTTTGTCATTGACGAATATGATAGCATTATTACTTTTAATCAGAATGCTTATTTCATTCGGGGTTATCATGACAACTGATGTCATGCTATAAGCTTTTTACATACTTTGCTTCTGATTTGCAGCTATATCTATTAATTTTGCTTCAATTCATTTTATATTTTGCCACATTACCCATTGGAATAATTTTATTTTGACACACAAGGTTAATTTATAAGTTACAACAATTCAAAAAACGCTCAATGTTGTCATTTGTTTTCTTGTATTTCAGCATTATGATGTTCTTCTCTTGCTTAAAACATCCTGAAGGATTCCCAGTGAAGTAAGGCTGAAGCAGAGCTGTTCAGCCTAACTTACAAAGCCCTTGGTGGTCTCTAACAGCAACCTGCTCACCTCATCTTCTAACATGATCCTTGGGCCCTGTGGTATTCGAGCTATACTGGCCTCCTGTCTGCATTTGAATCTCACCAAGAACCTTCTTCCTGAGCTTAAAACTTGGAATCTCACCTTAAATACCATCCCCTCAGACAAATAATTCCAGAGCAGCAAGTCTAAAATAGCCTCCTATAAATGCTTTATCCGTCTACTTTATTTCTCTGTGTTGCATTTTTTTCTTTGACATTTTTCATATTTTGGCATTTCTCTAATGTAATGTTGTATTCATCCCTCCAATACAGGTCTTACCATCTTGGTGATATTTTATCCTCCATGCTTGTTTCAGTGTAATTACTAGTTAATTTTTTTTGAATAAATAAATAAATGCTAGCAGATTTCAAGAAGTAGAAACCAATCTAATCACAATGTCTGGTGTTGACTCTCCCAAATGGCTACTGGTGTCATCGAGTCAGATCCACCTCACAGCATCTCTCATAGGGGTTTCAATGGCTGATTGCTTCAGGATTGCTTTTGGAGTGGATTGCCATGCCCTTCTGCTTTTTCCACGCTGGGGATCAAACCCAGGTCCTCAGAGAGTGCAACACAACACTCTACCAATGAGCTAAACCCCAGCCCAGCTGAAACCTTAGCCTCTTCTGAGAAGATTTAGGTAATGGCTTTTATGAGACCTTTTTGGTGATGGGTTGATAAACATACAATGTCTGTAACCACTTTATCTACATTATTATTTATTTACACCAAGGCAAAAACGTCATTGAAAATTAATCTTGAAATCTTATCAGGAAAGACCTAAAGGAAACTTGCAACAAAAATGTAGTGGTAGGATCATAAGCCTTTTTTCCCCCCTGGAATGACTGTTTTAGACCTATTTGAATTGTAAATATATGGTTGTTACCCTCTTCAAGAACCAATGAAATATCTCAAGAGCACTCATTTTCTGGCTTTTAAACAATAAGTCCAAATTTCTCATGTCTAAAAATGGCTCAAATATTATTTTTCATCTCAGGAATCTACATGTGTCTTTGTATAAAATGTTCATCCTGGACAGATAAAAGATACCTGAATTTTCATTAGAGTTATGGTTGCAAATTTTTACAAATAAAATCAGATCACATGCATTTAAATTTGAATTGAAATTTCAGATAATCAATAATATTTTTAGTACAGGTATGTTCCATGTAATATTTTGGATATAACACACGAAAATATTGCTATTTATCTGAGGTTCAAATTTAACTGGAAATTTTCCATTTCATCTGGTAACTGAGTGGGGTCTACTTATTGACCTGTGTCTCTTCTAATTGACATACTTACAGTACAGATCCTTTCTATAAAACATAAAAAGTTAGCTAGCATTCATTTTGCTGCCTCAGACTTCCTGAATGACAAAGAAAAGATTCATTGAATGCCTTGGACCCTGAGCTTTAATGGGTGTTTTGACCCATAAATTCAGTAATGAATTGAGCCCAAGATGTGGCAATATACAATTTTTCATTCTCCCTCCATATTTATTTCCATTCAGAGAACACTTTTCTGTTCTCAAAATCTTCTGAGACTCCATTAAAAATCACTTGGCCACCTCATTACTCTCGAAAACTACTGTTTAGTCAGTTATTCAGTCAAAACTCTATAGTGTTTTAAGATGATAGCACTAGGGGGAAATGGTTTATGTTTCCAAAATAATGTAAAGTATTCAATAAACCTAAGTGGGACATAAAATGTGGTCACACTGGGGAGCTATTTCTTCTATGCACTATGTGAAGTGGAAGTTTTCACTTAGCAGGCAGAACTTTTCATACACTGGGGAAATATGATTGTTATATGCTGTGTTTATTTTTGATGATTGTGCTCCTACTTTGCAAATGCAATTCTGCTTTTCTAACAAGCATTTAGAGTGGGGAAAGAAGGAAAAAATGAGCTTTTCAAATTTCTGCTAATAAACATAAATGTGTCTCCCTGGGTACTACTCCACTCTCATGTCTTCTGTTTATAATGGAGGAAATACAGGCATATGCTGAGCTCCCACACCTGTGTTCTCAGGCTCCTTATGCTGATGAGTACCCACTTCTCCCTGTCATACAGACAACTCCTTCAGTCAGCTCTACCCCTCACATTGGATTTAAGCATTTTAACGATGTTCCATGAAATAATTTTCCTAGACCCTAAGCCACCCCAGCTTCTTTCACTCTTTTATCCATTCACAGCTGAACTTCTCAAGGTTTTCTAGTCACTCCATTCCTACTTTCCTCCCGCTCCACTCCACACTACCAAATAGTTAATTCCATCTTTAGCATTCATACCCCAGCTTTCTCTGAGATTGTATTACACATCTTGCAGACAAACTCTTAGCTTCTTTGGTAGGCAGACTCAAAGATGTCCTTGCCTAAATCCCCATAACTGTGAATATTTTGTGTTATATAACAAATGAAAATTAAGGTAATTGTTGTCTTTGTTGTTAGGTGCCATCGAGTCGGTATCTGTGTCATAGTGACCCTGCGTACAACAGGTGAAACAATGTTGTCAGTGCTTCTCTGCTGTTCATAGGGTTTTCAATGGCAAATTGATTTTCGGGAGTGGATTGCCAGGTCCGTCTCCCAAGCCTACAGTGTGTGGTGTTCCCAGGTGGTCTCCCACCCAAGTTTGAACCAGGCCCGACCCAGCTTAGCTTCTGAGATCTGATAGGATTGGATGTCACAGGCCTATGGCTGTAGGCATTAAGGTAATAGATGGAGTTAATTTGTCAGTAAGGTTGAATTTAAAATGGGACAAATATCGTGGATTATCCAGGAAGGCCTATAGTTGTTACAAAGATCTTCAAAAGTAGAAGAAAGAGGCAGAAGAGAGAGAAGAGAAACAGCAATATGAAAAGGACCTGGCTTGAGGATGCAGGCTTTGAAGACAAAGAAAGGGGCCATGGGCCAAAGTATACCAGTAACTTGTAGAAGCTGGAAAAGGCAAGGGAACAGATTCTACATAGATTTCCAGAATGGAACACAGTACTGTCAATCTCTTCATTTTAGCCCAGTGTGATCTGTGCCAGACCAGGTACCTGTAATATGAACCCAACATCATCTAAATATTCTTTGTTTGTACATGTATTAATGAGACTTTTCATTACTGTGATAAATACCTGAGAGAAAAATTTAGAAGGAGGAATGATTTATTTTGGCTCATGAGAGCAGAGGTTTCAAACCATGGTTGGTTGGTTCCATTGCTTTGGGCCTGAGGCCAGGAAGAGTATCATAGCAGAAGAGGATAGCAGAGCAAAGTTACTCACCTCATGGTGGCCTGGAAGCAAAGAGAGAGAAAAGGAAATGGACAGGAGACAAGACACACCCTTCAAAGCCATGTCCCCAGTGACCTATTTCTTCTAATTAGGCCCCACCTCCTATTATCCACCACCTCCCAACAATGCCATCCATCCTTGACGATGAATCCATCAAGGGATTAATCCATTGATGAAGCCAGAACCTTCATGATCATCACTTCCCAAAAGTCCCACCTCTGAATCCTGCTGCATTGGAATCAAGCTTTCAACACCTGAGGCTATGGGGAACAATTCACAGCCAACCATAACACATGTATGCAAATGTTTTAAATATCTCCTTCCTTCTAAAATGCAAGCTGTATAGGATCTGAGGACACTGGGATTTAGCTCAGTACAGTGCTGCTCTGTGCTGAGTTCTGGGTTCATTCCTCACACCACAAAAAACAGTAGGACATGACAATCCACTCCCAAAGCAATCCCTAAAACAATTACCCATTGAAAACCATATGAATAGCAGAGAAACACTGACATAGTGCTGGGCATGGCACAGTGTCAGGGAGTGTTTCATTCTGTTGTACATAGGGTCACTATGAGTTGGGCCCAACTTGATGGGATCTGACAATAATAGCAACAATGACAACAACAGCAATGGGTCTGAGAGCTTATCTTCCAGCTAATGAGCATACACTAATCTCTCTGCACAGTACCTGACATGTACTAGTTAGTCAACAAACGCAAATGCAATGGGATAAAGAATAAATAAATAAATACAATCTATGTTATTTAAATTCAAATAACACCTCAACCAGTTATGTCATGTTACTTGAGTTTAGTCATGTTACTTGAGTTTCACAAGCACCATTGTCATCACAGGAAAACAGAACTAAGTTTGCCAGTCTTTTAAGGTTAATGTAGGAATCAAAGTTATGCAAACATTTTGTTTGAAAACTTCAAAGTGCATTTACAATGGAATTTATGGCTGGGTCCTGTGGTGCACACCTGTAATTCAAGCCACTCAAGAGGATGAAGCAAGAAGATCATGTTTTTGAGACCAGAAGCAGCCTTCACAATTTATTGAGACCGTATCTCAAAATTAAAAAAAAAAAAGGAAATGGAACCGGGCATGCATCTCAGTAGTAAAGTGGTTACCAACATATATGAGGCCCTGAGTTCAACCTCCAGTACTGGAAAAAGGTGCAATTAATGTCCTGGTATGAATTATGTATTATATGACATTGGTAGAAGGATGAAATACACCACAAATATGATAATCCTTTGGAACTATGTACTAAAGTATTTAAGAATAGTCAATTTTTATTTCCAAAATAAAGGTTCTAAAATTTCATCCTAAAAGAATACTTGGAAGAATATGTAAATATACATATAGGAAGATGGTCATTCCAGCATTATTTCTAATAAAAACATACAAAGACTGTACATATGTCCTTCCATATAAAAGGCTGCCAAGAAAAGCAAGCAGATTGGTAAATTTAATAAATAATCTATTTCTTTACCTTGTGAAGAGGAGTAGGGACCACTGTTGGAGGAGAGTTGATTCTGAGGAAGAAAAACTAGTTTATACTCAGTGCATGTTGCTGAGAATGGGCTTTGGATGCAATATCAAGAGAATATGAGTGTAAACTAAAGTTGAAGACTTGTGGTCTAAAGCACAGAGTAACCTTACTTGAACATGAAGTTGAGAAAGCTGATTGAATTTAATTAAGGCTGGTGAAAGTACAGCAAGAAACTTAGTTATGTCATTAGGTTATTAAGTACCTTTGAGTAGAATCCAACTCGTATAGACCCTCATAGGGTTCTCATTGGCTGATTGTTTCAAGATTACTTTCAGAGTTCTTTATAAATTCTAGTAATTAGACCTTTGTCAGATGTATAAAATGCGAAGATTTTTTCCCATTCTGTGGAGGTTTCCTTGACTCTGTTAATTGTTTCTTTTGCTGTGCAGGAGCTTCTTAATTTCATGTGGTCCCATTTATCTATTCTTGTTGCAATTTCTTGAGCAATTGGGGTCCTATTAAGGAAATCTTTTCCAATGCCTATATGATGGAGTGTATTGCCTATCCTGCCTTCTATGAGTTTTAAAGTTTCTGGTTTTATGTTGAGATCTTTTATCCATTTTGAGTTAATGCTCGTGTATATTGAGAGATGCGGATCCACTTTCATTTTTCTGCATGTGGATGACCATGTTTCCCAGCACCATTTGTTGAAGAGGCTGTCCTTTTTCCAGTTTACTTGCTTTGTTCCTTTGTCAAAAATAAGGTGGCTATAGGTGTGTTGAGGTATATCTGGGTCTTCTATTCTGCTCCAGATGTCTTCGGGCCTATTTT